>RJWM01006476.1:0-45149 GCA_004363535.1 Dasyprocta punctata
TGTGTTTTCTACCTTAGCCGCTGCCCGGTTTTAACTTAGGAAGTAAAAGCCTGACCGAGTCGTTGAGGACAAGGCCAGCGTCCTCGGTGCGCTGTTCCCCGCGGGACACAGAGGATTCGGCTGGGCCTGTGTCGTGCGCACCGTTGTCCAGAGTTGGGCCCGGCTTCTCAGAGGCCAGTGGCGGGCTGGACCGGCGGCTGACTCCTTCTGGGACCTGGGAGGGAACGTCCCCCCCGGAGTTCAGGTTCTTCTGCTGTGTCCGGCAGCTTCCGAGCTCCGAGGGGACCCACGCAGGAGGCCGCAGGGCCTCTGAGGACTAAGCCACCTCTCCGAGGCTCACCCGCCGAGTGCCTCGCTTTGGGCTGCTTTGGACTCCTTTGGAATTTTCCTTGTTCTCCATGAAACTCAGCATCAGTGCATGCTGAGGCGTTTCCAGCCTGCGTGGGTTCCCGGCGTCTGATTATGGGCCTGGCGTGAATGGAGCAGACACTTAGGGAGACTCCGACTTCTCCCCCTTCCTGTGGACCTCTCCTCTGTCCGTGAAGAAGCCCCACTCTGGTTTTTACCCATCCAGCTCCAGGTTTGGCTCCGCAGAACAAGCGTTCCCAGCAAGATCAAACCGGGTCATTCTCATACACAATCTGCGCGATGGATTCTTCTTCCTGCTTTCCTTTTAAAATGTGGCTAAGGTGAAAAAAACAATAAGGACAGAATCTGCACAACAAGGCATCATTGCGTTGCTGTCTTTTCCTCGGCAAAGGCGACGGATTTCTTCACAAATTGCGTGTGCGGAGATGTGCGTGAGAAGCCAGCTCCAGGCTGGTTTCCCACCGAGGTGGGGAGCTGCGCGGGGGGCGGTTCACGGCTCCGGTTCCCGCCGTGCCCTTGACAGCGTGAGTAATGATGCGTGCAGGCCGCCGCGTGGCACCGGTGGAGGAGAGCACAGAGCCAGGGTGTTGAGGGCGAGCAGGGTGGGAAGAACTTTTGTCTGGGGCCTCCCCGTCCCGCTGATGGTCACTGTGTGGGACCCTCATCTCGGAGCTGGATGCAGGAGAGATTTTGCTTTGGTTATGTTTAATACTTACTCATCTTCCCCAAAAAGGCATAAGAGGAGAGAAGTGGAATCTAATCTCGTAATATCCAGGTTCTCTTCTGGTTTATCGCGGTGGGACTCTGCGGACATGAGACTCCCTGGGGAATGTGCTTTGGATGTTGATTTTCAGGTCCTGCCCCACTAAGTATGTGATTCCGCAGGGCGCCACGGGTGCAGAGCGGTGTATTTGAACAGGCACCCCACAGTCGTCCGTATGCTTCCAGTCTGGGGGACTGCCTCGCAAAGCAAAAGAGGTCATATATATTCAGTTTAGAACTTTCAGTTTTTCTTTTAACTCTCAGACACTGCAAGGCATGTGTGTGTTACTGTTATAGCGGAACTCTACATAGAGACTACAACCAATTCGTCTTTCTAGTTGCGGAACTTAGCACAGCTGCCTGTGGGTGGTAAACTCTCCAATGCTGGGTCCCAGGTACAGCTGCAGTTTAGAATAGCTGCACCTTCAGCCTCAGACTGTGAAAGACAAAGCGGAGGCCAGCAGACCTGCGGAGAGGACCGAGGGACTTCACTGTGCCCGTGCGCGCCCCTGGCAGTATTCTCACTTATTGTCTCAGGGGAGCCTGTAACAAGCTTGCTCATCCCGTTCCTGGCTGACAGCACATGAAGGAGAGTAGGGGGTGCACCCACCAGCTTTCCCTCCCCCCATCACCACCCAGGGCCCAGGGACCCTTCCACCATCTCCATGCCAGTCTGAAGGCTGCCCCGAGCTTGGGGTGCAGTCTGGTCTCCCTCGGAAGCCCAGGCTAACTCTCCTCACCCCTGCTCTGCAGGGCCCTTGGCAGGGAGCTGCTCCTCTGAACCGAGCCTCGCACTGACCCAGCCAATCCCTAATCCCTCTCAGGCTCCCTCTGCTCCTAAACGTGTCTCATCCCTGTGTCGTCCCCTACCCTAGAGAGTCTGGCTGGAGCCAGGATCCTAATTTCCCCTCCTCCCGCATTCCTGAGTTCTGCACATGGTCTCCGTGTTCCGCGGAATGATCAAAGTTTTCAACTCGAACATACCCTGCTTCGAATCGTATTTGTCAGTTCTTACACATCCAGTCTGCCTCAGACCCTGTTATGTCCTTGCAGCCCCCCCCCAAACTCCTCCACCCGTCTCCGTCTCCATCTCCCTCTCCACTGCTGCTCCTCTTGCTGCATCCGGGTCCCGCCGTCTCTCACCTAGACTTGTGCTCTGATTCCCTGCTCGTTGCTCCCACACCCCGTCCGTTCTCCATCCTGTAGCCAGGGTGATTCTGAAATGCATGATGATCTTGTCTCTTCTGGCTTTGGGGTTGTGTGGTTTCCCTTACCCTCTGTGGTCCATAACTTTCAACTTGAACTACGAGCCCTGCCGCTATAGACCCTGCCTCCTTCTTCCTCTGCGTCCTCCAACTAACTGCTTAACTCACCTCAAATGCTTCCCCGGTTTCTCTGGCCAGGCCCATTACATAATTGTGTGGATCTTCCTCCAGAACACTTCATGCAGTTAATTTAGTGCAGTTAGAATTTTACAATTATCTTTGTGTTTTCCTGATTGATGGCCATTCCTGGGGTTGACTACAATGCTTGAGGACATGGGCCATATCTGATTTTTCCCACTATTATGTCCCAGGTATTTAGTCCAATTCTTATGAGTTCCTTGCACCTGGTACATGACTGATGAATGATACATGTTCAACAACATTAAATGTGAATGGGGGATGGCATATGCATTATATACTCACCTTTAACATTTGGAATCTCTCCATCTAGTAGGAAAACCACAAAAGCTGTTAATTTTGAAAGTGTAATAGAGGGACAGTGATAGAATGTGGGATCCAAAGGAGAGAGCAATTAAACTGGTCATGGACAAGGACTTGGCGGCGCACTGGATTGCAAGAAACAGAGTCAGTAGAAGTATCACAAGAATAAATTTAAGGATGCTTGTCACTTAAGGAAGGTCACTCAGACTGGATGAGGGGTGAGGGGAGGCAAAGAGAGGCCACAGAGAGCGATGCAGAGGTGACTTCAGTAGTTCAGGTAGGAAAGAGATGGAAGGAACCCTGTACAGAGGACATGATAGCTGCCCAGTTTCAAGGTTAGACACCAGCAGGTTCCCATAATTACCTGTTGGTTGGTTTGTCCTCTGACACTGGTGCTGATCCAAAAGAATACATCACTCCTGCATGTCTTTAAACAATGAGCAGTATTTGTCTCATGCCTAGAGCCAGTAGATTGTCACCATAGTGATGTATCACACAGACAATGGCTTAATTGACAGAGTCATCAGATGCTGTCTAAATAATTGAAAAGGCCCCTCCTCTTGCATTCAAATGGAGCTTGCGCTCTCTCAACATTAACTATCAACAGATGCGTGCTGGCTGGGAAAGGGGGAGAGCAGAGCTCACTGAAGGTTTCATATGATTATAACAGGGCGTGGATGACACCTACAAAGGGTCACTGCTTTCAAAGATTCAGACCCTGCAAGATCAGACACCTTTAAAGATCATTGCACTTAGCAAGACACCCTGATCCAGAAAGACTCCTCCTACTCTGTGTCCTGGGGCTCCTTGGGGGAGGGCAAACATGTCCCCTGGACTCCTGTTCATTTTCAGTCACTCCCTGAGTCCTTCATTCACGTCATGGTTGAAGCAACTCATTTCTAAACCTGTTGGTCAGATGCGAAGGCACCAAATTTAGTTCCTGTTTTTGGTGAAAGACATGAGCTCTTGAGCCTGGGAGATTTGGGAATCAAAGTCCGGCTTGGCTGCTCATGTACTGTGTGATTACAGTGGTCCTTTGGTTCACAAACTTGATGGCTTTCCACAATTCTGCTTGCCACCCAAGTTGGATGAGAACTGAATCAAATTCAGTGGTCAGGTTCAGTGTTGATTTTACAGGGAAATTTGATGTGATTCTCATCCAGTTCGGTTTGTGATCAGAATAGTGGAGAGAAGGGAGTTCATCGGCCGAGGCATCCCTGTCATTTTATCCTCTGTACATCAGTTTCATTTTCTATAAAACAGAGATAATAACAATGGCTATTTTACTTTATTCATGATTAGGTGGGATGGATACCTGGCATTTAGGAAATACTGGATCTTGAATTTTCAGGTTGCAAACTGGGGTGTTTTCCTCAATAGTCTATGTTTTAAAATACTAAATGTAAAGGCTTTGAGAGGAGCAGGTATGACCCGTGCCTCCGCCTCCCCGCCTCCCTCTTCCCACGCACGCATTTGCGTTCACCTCCTGATCCTATCACGTTTTAGGTCTGCACATCTCAAATCAGCTCCTTTTAAGACAGCACTTTGGATCCTGGTCTAAGGATGGGAAGGAGGGTTGCTTCTTTGGTCTTTACGAACGAAGGCAATCCATTCACATGAGGGCAGGATAAACATTTGAGTGTTTGGAAAAAGCTAAGAAAATCTTGGTGAGCTTTGAAAAGCTACTGTGGAAGAATAATTCCACTGGGCGAGGCGCTGTGGGCCGGGGCATCATCAGGTCAGTAGGAGAAGGTCAGCTTCAGACAGGAGTGGCCCCGCGATGAAGCCCTGTGGATGCCTGACCCAGAAGAAAACCCTTCTCCAGTGTTTGAGGTGGTGGGAGTTGAGGCTTTATTCCAGTTCAGGGCAGGTCTGGAGTGGGCTGCGAAGGGCTAGATCTTGGTACTGTAAGCCAGGTAGAGGTCTGTGTCACAGGAGTCTTCTAAGGTTACTCAGTGCGGCCATGGTTGGTTTTGGCAACCATCAGACTTGTGGGTGGGCACCATAGACATTCCAAGGTGTTCGTTCTGGTGCTTTCCCTCTGTCATTCACATAGAACTCTAGCTGGTTTATTTGAGGAAGCAGAGCACATAGCAAAAATAAATTCATGAATGAGGCAATCGCACTCAGTGACAAAGCCAGCACCGAGCTGTTTTTAAACGTTGACTCAGCAACTCAGGTCACACAACTGACCTTAGCAGCAAGAGCACGTGCAGATTGTTCTCGGGAAGCCATCACAGCTGTCCAAGTCCATTCTGGCCACTCCCAGAAAATTCCAAGCACAGGACATGTGCCCCAGATACGGCCCGACATGTATGGTTCCCTGTTAATCCCTGGGGAAGAGACTTGATTGCATTTAGGGACAAAGCTAGCACCAAGCTGTTTTTAAATTAAACTATCATTACAGAAAGGGAGATTATCTGTTGCCCGTGACTTCTGAATTAAAAAATCAGCCTCCATCTTCTTTTGCTTGTTGCTTTTGCTTTCTTAAACATAAGGATAGCGGTGAGCAAACCAAGAAGTAGAAGAGTCCTCCACCCACTAACATCTTCCTCGTATCTTCCTTCCACCTTTAATGCACCAGTAACCCATGGTCCAGAGTTTGGGCTACTAGTGGCTGAGCCCCTGAACTGAAGAATTTATTTCCCCACCTGGGGCTACAGCTGTGCTATCAATAATTTGGATAGTTGAACTTATTGATCCAGCCCCAGTAAATGTGCCATTAGTTTCTTTGCAGAACTCCTTAGCTCAGGAAAGACTTAGCTCTTACACAGGCTTTGGTGCAACCACTTTCCATTCATTCACCCAATGCAGACATCACTAATCAATCTCACCCATCTTTCTGTGCCCAAGTGAAATGATACTCAAGGGAAATGCCACTTGCCATTCCTACTCCTTGACCCCCTTTCTCCCATCCAGTCATACTTGTTTGCACTGAAGTAGCCATTTCCCTCTCTGTCATTAAGATAGCAAGGTGGGACTCATGAATATTCATTGCTGCTTTGAACTCAGACAATCTGTGTGCCCATCTTTCTAAAGCTGGCCACATATTCTTACTACTGTACAACTATTAAAACTAAACCTTAACATGTAACATTACATCTCCTAGACATGCTACCCTGTTTCATTAGTCTTTCAAAGTCCAGAACTAAAGAATCTTTCTGTTCATTGCCTTTTCTTGGACCAGGTAGACCATACTAGACTAGAAGAGTTACAAACATCAACTGAGCAGACCCCTTCTCTCTGCAAGCCCATGCAATCATTTGGTTGAGGCGTCTTTCTACATTACATAGCTACAGATTCATCATGAGAACATCAGAAAAATTTCCTAAATGAGGAAAAGAACTTGGAGGGAAGCTGGATGGGGAACATCATGCATCGTAAAAATAAAAAGACCCTTAAGTTCACTTTGCAGTATAAGTAGAGTAGCAGCTATAGAGTTATTTCAAGACTCTATTTCAGTATGGAAGAGTTGATAGAGAGACTTCTATCAAGTAAGGAAAAAAATAAGAATCAGAAGAAGAAGAAGAAAAAGAAGATGAAGAAGAAGAAGAAGAGGAAGAAGAGGAAGAAGAGGAAGAAGAGGAAGAAAAAGAAAAAGACCCCAGAAGTTTAGCCTTGCAAAAATGCACTTTTATGCATGGATGATACCTAAAGTGACAATATAATTTATTGCCTAAATTAGGACTTCTTTGACAGTGAAAGGGGCACTGTTCATTGCATGGGGACAACAGGTGGCAGCCAGGATCGCTGATCGCCACCGCCACACTCCTTCCCACTGCAGCAACCTCTGAGCACGTGTGACTCCAAGACAGAAGGTGAATGGGACACACGTGACAGGAGAGCAAAGACTATGAGTGCTGCCTTTCTGAGCTCTGCGGGTCGCAATGCATAAAGACAAAAGCTAGAGACATGTAATATCTACTTTTTAAATAAATCGGTTTGTTGCTTATAATTTATTTTTGTTTCAAAGTAGGGGTGAATTGGGGGAAGAATTCACTTGTAAATGAATTTTGCCATTTGTGAAAAGAATGCAATTCACAAAGAATAAGAAACCCCACACATACTGTTTTGAAGGTAGCAATGCAGCTTTAACAATCCAAAATTTTCTGCCTCTCCCCAGAGGAGAAGTCTCATTTCCAGGTTAAGGGCACTGCAGAAAGTTGTACTAGGGTCACTTGACTGTCTTTGTGTCTGCTGAGATTTCCTAGAGGAAGAAACTAACACTTCATGATATTGCATCTCATGAAAATTCTGAGTATTTCCAATGGCCTGCTTTACAGACAGACACTGCATCAGGGATTACAAGCCTAAGATTTCTCCATCACACTGAGACCGATTCAAGTAGCGCATGTCTCACTCTTCCCATGGTGCCTGGAATAAGTCAAACAAAATAGCAAAGCATAGGACTTGTTAGTTTTTCAAATATTTACTAAGTGACTACTACGTGTCAGAGGTTGTACCGGGTGTTAGGGGCAGTGAGGCGTTCACACCTGTGCCCTTGTGATGCCTGTGTCCTGACAGGATGTCAAATGGTGCACACGGTGATCATGAGGAGGAGAGAAGCTGAAAGCATTAGGACGCCACTCGGGCTGCAGGGCACTGAGAGAAGGCTGGCGAGAGAGGACCAGGAAGTGGAGCAAGCAGAGGTGCTGGAGCCCTCTGTGAGGACCTTGGACTCCCAGCAGGAGGAGCAGTCGGGGAATTCGTGCTTCTCTGCCTACTTGGGGGTTGCCGGTCGTACATGGTTCTATGAAACTCCTTGGATCATTCCTTCCTCTAGCATCTTGCAAGCATTTTCATGTGATCCAGGTTTATGATTGGAAAAGAAACCAGTGGGACTTTGTTCCTCAGGGCTTTAGCCCCAAGAAGGAGCTAATACCATGTGATTCAGCCAGAGGCAACGTTCTCATTGCTCCGCTAGCACTGTGGCTGGAATTTTGTTTTCAGGGAGGCGCTGATACGTTTTTCATCTTGCTTCATCTTCATGCTGTGCCGAGAGCGAGGCAAGGCTGCTGTGACTCAGTGGCCAAGAAGACGAGGGCTTCTCGGGCCTCCCCTGCACAGGGCCGCTCTGAGGCCTCTGCCCCCTGCCTTCTGTACACAGGATCTGAGTCTGGAGGGCGCCTTTCTCTGCCTGGACGGCTGTGGAGACCGATGTGATCAGTAACATGGAGGAAGAATTTCCCGACTCAAAGGGACATCTCTAAATCCACTCTCTAAATACACAGTATTTCTTTTCACTCTATTCTAAATTTGAAAGAGAGGTGGATCTTTTACAAATGAGAAGAGGGCTGGGAGATGGAAGGAGGGGGCAAGAGGGAAAGAGAAGGGAAAGTAAATAAGATTAAGATGTGGTGTGTATGTACACCGATGCCCCAAGATGAATGTGATCATTGTGTACCGCAAAACATGGACTAATAAAAAAATTATGAAACAAAATTCTCTTTCAATAAAAATGTAACTACATATACATTTAAATCAAGAATTTTAATGAACTTGCCCCAAAAATGAAAAAACACAGAAAAGGAATATTACAAGTAGTTTTTCATCCAATTTTGGAGATGTAAGAGGCCCTTCCTACATACATACTTTATCAATCTGGACTTCATCTGCCACATCGCAGGCATTTGTGAAAAGATAATTCAATTTCTAATAAACATCTCATGGATCCTTTTCTAGGATATTAAGTTCAACTGTGCTGTTTTTCCTCTAAAGAAACTCATGCTAACTCTGGAGAAGAGCATGCCATTTCGCACATCAGTGAATAAGTTCCCAACTTCCATTTCTGCTCACAACAAATGTCCTTGAGGTTTGGGCTCCATGGTTAAACACAAAAGGTCCGCATGCCCTGAGATTCCACAGATGCCTGCTGAATTACCAGGAGGCCTGGAGACTGAGAACACTTCACAGAAAGGATTTCTGCTCCCTGACACTTCTGCACTCGCTCCCACCACAGCTAAAAGAGGGGGGAAATACCCTCACTTCCACAGTCCACCTGGCCGTCATCTTTTCTACTTCAACTAATTGCTATTTGCGGTGACTGAGCTTGGGCACAAGGGAGGGAGTGGGGACTGCTCTAGCTAATGATGAAGTATCAAACCACAAAATGATTTCATTTTTTTTTTGAACAAAATGATTTCAGATGGCCCATTGCTCCATTATGGAGTGGCCAACATCTTACATTAATTTTCAGTTGCAGGAAATATAGCTCTCGTACAAAGAAATACATTCCTAACAAGGCACAGGAATTAATTTCCAGAATGTCCTTGATGCTAAAGAAGGCAAAGAGTTTTGAGTTGTTGCAGAGTTTCAGAGTGACTTTTACAGATGTGTAAAAATTACTCAACTTCTGGGCTTTTTAAAGCATTTATGTTCTTAAGAGAGGAAACCCTCCTTTTCACAGTAACAAAGGTTTTAATGATGCTTTCATGTCTGTGACTGTCTGTTTAATGTCTGTCTCATTAAATAGATCATTCGAGTTATATGGGCAGAGATTTTGTCCATGTTTGGTCACTGCCATATCCTCAGTACTTAGCAGAGAGTGTCTGTCTGACTTGTAGCAGGTGTTCAATAAATCGTGTTGCTTGCATGAATGAATGAAATCCCAAGACTATAGACAATTCTTTATATGCTGGCAATACTATGCTCTTGGCAAATGATCAAAAGGAAGGAGATTTATAACATTTCATGAATGTTATTGTCTGTAGAATAATCTAAGTGGAAATATTTTTACACATAGTAATAATGATGATGATTAGCAGGAGCAGAATTAGGATTGGTCGTCATAATACAGAGACAGTGGCGGGGACTCTGACTGCTATATGCAGGTTTGGGAATTAGCTTTTTGCATGAATCATATTTTATTTCACAGCCTCCCTGTGGAGTATTTATTATTATTATCACTTCACAGATGAGAAAATGGAGGAGTAGACACATAAATAAGTTTCCCAAGATCACATAACCAGGAAGTGGCAGAGCTGGGGCTCAACCTCAGCACATCTGTAGCCCATCTTTCCTTTCCTCTCCCTTCCCGCAGCATATTCAGGGTAGACATTGTGGTTTGACTCTCCAAATATTTATCCCCAGTAACTTCTCCTTCACTTTCCCCTCCCATGAGACTAGGGCATGAGGAACTTGAGTTCCCAGCATCCTTTGCATCAAGACTGGCCACGTGACACTCTCTGGGGCACGGTGTCCTTGCTGGTGGCTCTCCACTGGAATCCTCCAGATTGCTGGTTTTTAGGAGAAAAATGTTTATTCATCTGAGCTATGGCATGAATCAACCGCCGATCTGTCTCTCCACACCACCCTCTCCGGCTCCCTCAGTTTTTCATTCCTGTTATGTTAGACGAGGTCCTTCAGGGCTGTGTTTCCCAGAGTCCGGACACATTGGCAGAGGAGAGTGGCTTGATAGTTTTCAGAGGAAAAATGATGGTCTGAGTTTATTCGTGTTTGTTCCCAGATTTGAAAGGCAAAATCATTGTGGGTGTCAGAGCGATGCCGTTGTGCTTTGAAAGCCCGCTTTGGCTGATGCTCTCACGAGTCAGGAGTGTGTTTTCAACCCACTTGTGCATCGCTGCTGACCTTTGCTGAAGTATCATTGCCCACCGTGGCTGTATGATTCCATTTTTATAGTTCTCATGGGTGGATAAGTGGTTCACAAATGAGAATGTTAGTGATGAAAATAGGTGGGTGCTGCATCTCAAAATGATGTTATAGACATAAGCAAGGACTAGTACTCAGGTGTAAATATAGACATGGGTATCCTAGGACCGCTGGCTGTGTGTGCACGGGGTTCATTTTTGCTGGCTTCTTCCCTGACATAGCATGCACAGGAGGAATCAGAACGAATTTCTGAAGGTGCCTCATGGCCCGAGTGAATTACAGGTAGGTAATCCCGACTTTGAACAGTGAAAGAGTACTTAAGACTTAGAGCATATCAGCTGCCAACACTAAGGTGGTTATCAGTTTTGAGATTTTTGTGGAGTAGGAACACAAACCCAACATTTTCTCTTAGTTTTTAAACAATGCCTGATGAAGCACCTAAACCTCTGCAAAATAATGCTTCCTGCTAGAAACCTGGTGGGGTGGTTAAGTCACTGGAGAGACAAAGGTTCTCACAGGATCCCACACATTCATATTCCCTAAAGCAAAGCATGATTAGGTTACATGGTGGCCAAGATGATTCGTAACTGTGCTCAAATTAATAAAAACCAGTATCATCCTCTGAGAGAAGTCCACTCAAGGCCTTGTGACTTTGCTTTGTCCAGTGGCACTTTGGGGCTTGTTAGCAGTAGCAGAGCATAAAGAAGTTGCCGTGACTTTGTGTTTGGCTGAATCTATTGATGTACAGAGGATGAGGAGGACTTGGGACTGCAGACAGGACACACAGGAGGGGCGCCTTCCATCTGGCTTCCCTGCCCCTGCAGCGGACGTTAATGGTGATTTAGTGACCCATGTGCAGGCGCAAAAGGTACCTAGAATCAGTACAAAGCCTTTCTGTGTATGTAGGAGAGATCGCAGCCACGCGGCTCTCACGCCACCCACCCAGAGAGCTGGCAGCAGCGGCAGCTCCGAAGAACACTGTGGGCATTGTCTGCAGAGGGAGGCGTGGTCTGTGCTGTCCCCCTCAGCTGTGCCACGGGTCGGCCCTGACCCTTTGCCCCTGCTCTTGATTCAGGGTCGAAATGGTGAAAATCACAAGGCCAAGCAACTGCATCTAAGGGGAGTGCGTCTTTTCAAGCTCTTTGTTATTAACTGAGCAATGAGTAATACAGACATTCTGCTGTTTTGGCACTAACATCTGCTGGCTCTTGGGGAGGAATGTGCTCTCGCAGTTCTTTTTTCAAATGAAGGATGAGAAAAAAAAATTTTTTTTCCATAAGTCTGAAATAGCCTTTGGAAACATTCGCTTTAAGTGGCTTCCTCCAGTGGACTATCTCAACAATATATACTTCGGTTTCAAAATGCCATGGCTTTTAAAGTTGAGAGAGGATTAGGTAAGATATTGGGATTACTTAAGAAAACCAAAGTAGAACAAACACTTCCATTGCTAGGAATCTGACTCATTCAATGCTCGGTGATTTTCTTCACTTGTTGAAGGAACTCATTTATGATATATTGCTGGTCATACTTCAAAACCACATGCGAATGCTCCAGCATACCGTGAAGGAATAAGTTGGAGAAGCAAAGGCAACAAAACGGGTCCATAAAGAATTCGCTGACCAACATCTTCCAAGTTGAAAGTGCCCTGTTTTAGCGTTTGGATAACATATGTCCATTAAACAGACATCCAAAACTATCGAATGTCTAAATGCCCTCCCCTAACACATTTCTCTGTGTTCAAACATGTAAACATACATGAATAAACATACATATTTTCTCATTCTTTTTATTAACAAAAAGTGACATTGGGCTATGTATTTTTATCTGCAACTTATTTTCTATCACTCAAAAACACAGCATGGGTAACTCTCCAATTCAATAGATGCTCAGATTTACTCAGAACAATCTAATTTTGTAAATAAAATAACATAAAGTAAACTGGCTGAATGTGGAACATGCCTCAAATGAAGAACAACTGTAAACTAACTTTTTCATTAACACAACACAACTCTATCTATTTTAGAACTCTTATGTCGTAAAATTTGAACTATGCCATTTTAAGTTACTCAAGTATACTGATGTACAATAAACTACAAATATTTCAAATATGCAATTAGATTAAGTTTTGATCTATAAATATACCTATAAAACTGTCACTGCAATCAAAATACTGTGCACCCTAAAGTTAGAACTAGCCTAACCTACGAGCAACTTGGGCTATGACCAGAACTTTGGTTTTAACTTGCAACAGAAGTCTTGAGTTATAGCTGACTGTGTGTGCTTCTAGATGGTCTCTGGTACAAATCTAGCCCTTAGAGAGTTCCGGAAGGAACATGACAACATCCTTTCCTGCCTGGGGTTAATAGAGAAATCCTGGGCCGGTGTCTCTGAGGACACTGAGATCTGCCTGTGTCCAGGAGAGAGACCTGGAAGACAATGTAGAGAAGCCCAAGCCTTCAGTTGACGACTTGAGTTACCACCAGCCCTTGGGAAGGCATTGAGTTGGCAAATGAAGGGGCCACTGTAATGAATTTACCTATCCCCCAGTAAGTCTCTCGTGCACCTGACAATTCTGTCCCGACAGCACCACCTGGGTCCTCAGTCTCCAGGAAACTACTGAGTTGCTGTCTGTGTAGATGGCTTTACATTTTCTAGATTTTGATATAGATGGAATCATAGTATATTCTCTTTGTTGGTCTGGATTTTCTCAGTGTAATTATTTTGTGTTGTGAGTATCTTCTTATTGTTGAGAAGTGTTCTTTTCATGCATATACCTCATTTCTTTATGCATTCATCTGTTGATTAACTTTTCAGTTGGGTATTAGAGTAATTATAAATAAAATTGCTATGAACTGGTTCCCGAAATATTTGCACAATTTCACGCTTCCATGAGCAGTTTATGAGAGGTCTGGCATATTCTCACCAAAATTTGATAGGATCAGTTTTTAATTTTAACAGTTCTAATTGGCATCTGTTTATGTATTTATTTGCCATCTCTATTTCTTAGGAAATGACAATTGAAAAATTTTTTGCCCATTTTTAATGGGCTACTTAGTTTTTGTGCTGTGTTTTGAGAGTTACATATTATGAATATAAAGTAATTTTTTTATCAGTTATATGGCTAGCAATACCTGAGTCTGTGCCTTGTCTCTTTCTTTAAAGTGTCTTTCAAAGGGTAGACATTTTTAATTTTGATAAAGTTCATCAATTTTTTTTCTTTATAGATTGAGTGACTGGTATCCTATATAATAAATATTTGCCTAATTCAAGGTCACAGTGATTTCTTGTATGACATACTTTTGTATATGACACAAGTTACAACCTAAAATTTTCCCTTCTCTTCTTATCCTTCTCCCCTCTCTTTTTCCTCATCCTTTTCTTCTCACAGTTATGCTGCACCATGTCATAAGAAGACTATTTCTTTCTCCACTGAATTGCGTTGGCATGGTTTGAAAAATCATTTCCCTGCGCACTATGTTTCTATTTCTGAACTCTCTATTCTGTGCTGTTGACCTTTTGATCTGTCTGCATCAATACCACACTGTCTTGATAGCTTTAGCTTTATAAAAATCTTGAAATCAGGTAGTGTTAGTCTTCAAAATTTGGTTTACTTTTCCCAAAGTCATTCCATAGTCTAGGTTCTTTGCATTTCACACTAGTAAATTTTTGCCCAAAATAACCCTGAGGTTTTCTTTGTGAGATTTTTATTCAGGTTTAATTTCTTTCATAATTATTAGGCCATTCTTGTGTCAACTTTTGTAATTCATGCCTTTGAAATAATCTTTCCAGGTAGTTACCATTTCTGGTGGTTTTAATTCCATTACAAATCAGTTTCTATTTGGTACATTTTTTTTCTCATTCTAAGGGTCTTTTTGGTGATGAACTTTTTTGTCCTTTGTATAACTGAAAAGGTTTCTATTTCCCCTTCACATTGGAAGGTATTTTCACCTAGTATAAAATGTTTGGTTTTGTTTTCAGTAGTTCAAACATGTTCCAATGTCTGTTTGTTTGAATTGTTCTCAACATGGAACCTGCTGTCATTCTTGTCACTGTTCCTGTGAATGTAATGTTTCTTTTCTCTGGATGCTTAAACAGTTTTCTCTTTATCATTGATCTTGAGCAGTTTCTACAGTTTTCTTCATGTTTCATGTACTTGGAGTTTTTAAAGCTTCTTAGATCTGCGAATGTACAGTTTTCAAGAGATTGGAAAAACTTTTATTATTTTATGTGCCTTCCATCTCCCTATAATACTCTGAGTACACTTATTTCTAGAGGCTTGATGTTGGCCTATAGTTTAGTTGCACATCTTTTTAGAAAGTCTTCTAGAATCTCAATGCTTCATTTTAATGGCTTCTGTTGCCATGTCATCAAGTTCACTGGTCTTTCTTTCTGAATTGTGTGGTGTGTTATTAATTAAAAATTTGCATATTTCTATCTCAATCATTGTGGATTTTGCCTCTAGGAGCTCAATTGGGATCTTTTTATATCTTCGTGTCCTCACTGTATGATGTTCAGTTTTTCCCTAGCACATGGATGTGGATATAGATATATTACAATTAAAATAACTTGCAGTGTCCTTGTATCTCTGTCAGTTTGGGGTTCATTGCAATTTTTTTATTTTTCTCTTTCTTTGAGCTTATTTTCTTGCTTTTTATGTCATACTTGGTAGTTTTTAACTGGTACCAGGCACTGTAAAGCTTAGCTTTTTGGATACTGCATATTTTGTTTTCCCATATGTATTCTTTTTCTTTTTCTTTTTTAATTTTATGAAAAAATAAAACAAAATGTCATAACAAAATAATAGGAGAATAACAATAGTTCATACAATACATATTGTTATCATCAAAGTAATTTTTCTTTCAATGCACTTAAGCTCCTTGGAAATCATTTGATCTTCCTGGATTCTGCTTTTAAGATTTGTTTCCCATGGGCAGAATAACACTTAACCTAGGAATAAGAGCTTCACAGTACTGAGGCGAACCCTTCTGGGTACCCTGCTGAGTAACCCGTGCACCGTGAAGTCGTCTAGTCTGCCTTGTAGAATATTCCCAGCCTTGAGTGAATACTGATTTCTAGTCCCTGAAATACATTCAATCCCTAACCTTGAGTCCTTTCCTTACATGTGTGTGTGGGTAAGTATTTTGTTCAACCTTCCAGGCAGAAAAGTCTCTATGGTTTTTCTCTGTTTGTCTTTCTTTGCTCCAGGTCTCCACCCTGTGAGCTCAAGCATCCTTAGCCTGTCAGAATTTCAGCTGTGTCTCGTCAACTCATGTGGTCTTCCAAGCTCTGCTTGGGTTCCCATCACTGTGTTGATACCTGGAAAGTTTCCAGGAAATAAGTACATGTGGGGCTGAACTGTTTTGTTTTGTTTTGTTTTCTCAAGAAACACCGTTCTTCATTTTGCTTGATTCCAGTGTATGAAAATTGTTTCATGTAACTTATTTTAGTTATTTCAGATGAAGAGGTAAAACCAGTCTCTTATTTCATGTTGGTTGGAAATTGATGTTTATAGCATAATAAAAACCTTTGCATGGGCCCTGAATTCCCATTACCTGGTCAGGGAATGCCAGCATTTTGGGAAGCTCAAATTTATATTTATTCTCTAAGCTTTGAACAAAAGCTTAGAGAATAAATATAAATTTGCCAGAAATATGAGACATTCAACAGATAAAAGTAGGAAGTGAGGGCTGGGGATATAACTCAGCAGCACAGTGCCTGCCTGGCAAGTGCAAGGTCTTGAGTTTGATTTCCAGTACCAAAAAGAAGGAAAACAAAACAAAACAAAACTAGGAAGTGAGTGGAGAAACATAGTCATTCTAGGCAGAAAGACAAATTTGCTTGTGAGGTGCATCATGTTAAGGAACTCCCAAGGAGCTTAAAGTGGTTCCATTCCGGAGAATAAAAGTCTGAATGAGTTCCCCGTGCTGCTGGGGGCTGGAGCACCTTGGTAGGACCTGTCTCACTTCGTCCCATGAGAACAGAGTACATGATCCACATTCGTTAAGCAACCGAGTACCTTTTTTATTCTCTGAAAAGAAAATCCACTTCATGCTGCATTAGAAAGAAATACAGAATTCCTTGAAGATTTTTATAGGACTAATAGAGACGGACATTTCTATTGCTTAGCCTCTGGTATTTTGTTAGCAGATTTTCTGTGCAGTGTTTCCCGATTTCTTTCCACTTCCTGACTGCCTTGTCTTTCGGGTCGTCGCTGTCTCTCCTCCCTTTGGCTCTCTGACCCCCCGGTTGATCCGGAGCTCTCATCCTCTCTGTGCTCGCGCGTCCCCTGGGGCCCTTCCATCTCTTCCTTATTTTTAGGCAGCGCAATTTAGCTACTCTTTCCTGGCATCCATTCTGAAGATTGCATAACTCTGCTGAATATTTAATCCTGCTTTCAATATGTCATGACATGGTGGATAAAAACAAAAGCTTCTCCAGTTGCCAGAATCCAACTTCCCTAGGAAAAGAAAAAAGTTGTTTTTTCCTTTGTTACAAATGCGGTTGATAGCATGTGAACAACAGCATGCTTGAGAATTGAGGAAGAGCTAAGAGGAACAACATGGCGGTTGCTTTTTAGATTTGTTTGAGGATCTAGATAGAATCTGGTCCCAGCGTTGTTTATTTTCACAACTCTGCCGCAACTGTGTCTATAGTTTAGTAACTATTACCTTCATAACTGCATGAAGACAGGAACAGAATATGAACAGAATTCAAAACACAGGGGAAAGCAAAGATGATGCATAACTAGTACAGGAAGAGAGGTGCTTTTGATGGTGAATGTGAAATGCTCAAGTTAAATCCATCTGGAGAGTTCCACCAAGACTCACTCGGCTATTGTTGCTCTAATGATGCTGCAGGGTAAATAGGAACAAAATGTCACGGCTGACAGGAATGTAAATGTCTGTTTTTCTCAAGTGCGAGTCAGCTGGGGTTTTGCTGATATGGTGTGATCGTGGTTGGATTTTGCTGGTTGGCTCCTGGCTGCAGTTGGGGCTCACATCTCTTCCCAACATCCTATTCAGAGACCAGGAGCCACATAAAGTGCCAGCAGGAATGCAGGATCCCAGATCCAGTCACATAGACTCATTTTAATCTTATTTCACAGCCACTCATATTCCATTGGCCAGAACAAGTCACATGGCAAAGCCCAATATCAAAGTGGTGGGAAAATGGCCTTTGCCTACTCTGATGGCAGAGGTTGGCCTGGTTACATGCCCAGTGCCTCCTTCTTTATCTGAGAGGAGAGAACCAGGAAGAACCACCCAGGGGCCCATGAACAGGCACTTGGAAAATGGAACTGGAGTTCGACAATGGGGAATCACATTCGATTGTGGAAGCTATTGGTACATTTCGCAGCAAGCAGAAAGGGCTGGGTGTTGGGTGGCATGGCTAACACTGGAAACTTAGAATGTGCCTTCCAGAATGGGGCACAGGGTGAGGAGAATAAGAGGAACAATTAGGAGGTTGGCATCAAGAGTGCAAATGCCAGTGCTGTCGGAAGTCCTCTTTCAAGCAATCAAAACCCTTACAAAAAATTTAAAGACCCTAACCATAGGAATTTCATGATTTCTGCCATCCACTCTTGGCCTTCTACTTCCTTTCCTAGTGACATGGGAGAACTCAATTCTTTGCTGAAAGCTCTGGCTCCATTTTCTTACTGCTTGGTTCCTGTTAGAACCAAAGCAAGTACAATCAGGGTCAGCATAGTGTCCATTCAGTTTGCTTTTAAGCCTTGAAAGCGTCCGTAAGGAAGAGTCACTCCCTATTCCACAAACCCTGCTAAATACAGACACACTGACATCTAAACTTCATGCCTGCTTGCTGCGAAGGCGCTCCTGTTGGACACACCGCAGGGTCAGTCTTGTGGAACGACTCGAGCGAGCACATTTTCTGTGACTCATCACTTTAGGAGCACTGGGAGGACCCTGACCACAGCTGTGCGGAGACTTCCATAATAAAACCATAATGTCACTGCACAAATTGCCTTTTTTAGGTTTGGGGTTGCATTGCAATTGGGAACATTGGATGAATTTCCTTGAGGCTTGGCTTGATGCATGTCCAACCCCAAATCTGGAATACAGCTTTAGGCAGAAAACACGCTCCCAGTTCAGTGCTCAGCGGTGGCGTTGTTTGTGTGCTGTCAAGTCTGCAGAGGGTTATTTGTGGATAGACCTACTTTTCCTCCTCGGACTTGTATTCAGAAGACAAAGCAATGGCTTAGTTAATGTCACCTAGCATCTAGTACTTGCGCTTTCTTTCTCAAGAAAAGTCTGAATCTTCTGATGTGATGTGTCAGCCCTCAATTTATTACCTCTAATTTCGCCCTTCAACACATCAGGTAGTTTTAATCTCCTGGTTGGACCAAGACTGCTACATACAGTATTTAGGGATCATTGTAAATGAACCCCAGCTTCCCCTGTGCCCTCTCTCATCCGTCCTCGCCTCAGCTTTGATTCCTTAGTCTTACATTCTCTCCCACTGTGGCCTCGTCACTCTGTTCCTTTCACTTTCCCTACTATATTCTCTTTCCACACTTTTCCTGATCATATCCTCCCTGTCATCACACGTCAGAAAGCAATCGCTTCTTCTGGACCAATAAATACTGACTGGGCTGAGTGTCTTTCCCAAGTGTCCCCAGAACCAACTGTTAGAATTCACCACTTTGCACTGAGATTGCTTGTTCACTCCTTTCTCTTGTGACATCAGCCTCTGGAGGGTACAAAGCTCAGACCCTTTCCCACCACGACCTCAGCTCCTGGTGGGTCCAGGCCCTTACACCCATTGGTAACTCGTACATGTTTATTGCGTGAATTCCTGCTTGAATGGGCACCTATCTTTAGGGAGATGACACTCTCTTATGAAAGGTTGGTGTGCAGAACATTAATTTAGCTCTGCTTTAGGAGATAAGACCAACGGTGATGGAGAGGCAGTGTTCAAACTGGTCTTTGAAGACTTTCATGAGACAGATGAGGAATTGAGGGTGGATGGAGCAGAGTAAACACATACATAGAGAAAGCCTGATTTAGGGGCTGTTCTGGATGTGCGAAAATAAATTTCAGTGTTCTGGCCTGGTCAGACATGATGGGAAGGGGGAACAAAGGATTTAAGACAAGCCGCTGAAAGGCCTGGACACACACACAGGAGCTGTGACTATGAACATCAGCGTCTCCTGGGAACAGGTGAGAAACGCAGATGCCTAGGATCTGCCCTGGTCCTCCTGATTTGATTCCATTGCACGCCAGAAGCTCCGAGCACTCTTCCTTGGGTAGGATTTTGCTTTCCTAACTGAAGCCATCTTCCACTGCATGTGTGTTTACCGTTGAGCATCTTTCCCAGGTCTCCTGAGAGACGCTGTACTATGAGGTTAATCTGCCCAGATAGATAAGGCGGGGTGGATTCTGTTGGCTTCTGGATGACACATCAGTTATCTTCAGAGAGGTCTAACCTAAAACATCAGCCCAGGCTGCAAATGGTGCATTAGCACCTCACAGCCTCTCTCCAGCTGCCTGCTGTATCAGTGGAAGAGTCTCTCCTCCCTTACAGATGTTGTCCTCCTGTGGCCTCTTCCCAAACTCTGATATTTGCCAGTTTAGGGGTAAAATCAGAGACAACGATTCTTCCCAAATGGGTTCCCTAGTATTTGGCCATTGTACCCCCGTGCTCATAGGTTCCTTGGGAGGAATGAGGTGATCTGGCTGCCGAAGGCAGAGGCTCACCATTCCTCTTCCCCTGCTCCTGGAGAAGCAGAAGATGCTACATCCAATCTGTTGAGTGGCCCATTTTCTTCAAGGATGCATCTGGTTTATTTTTGCTGTAGAAATTGGATTTCTTAAGTAACCCAAATGCATTTTCCTCTCTCAAGATTTTATTTCCTTCTTTCCACCTCTTTCCTATCAGAAAAGTCCCTTTACTTCTCAGTTCTATGCCCTCCTAAGACGGAACTTTATGCTTGAATTGTGTATCATTCATGCAATTATCTAATGCATCTTTCCCAATGGATTATGAGCTCTGTGAGGTTAGGGGCCATTTCTGATCTGATCACTACTACGCCATGTTTTGCAGCAGGGTCTGGAACATGGCCAGCGCCCAGTAACTATTTTATTTAATCTGTGTCTGAAGGAGCAGCATGATGTGGTAATGTGCAAGGTTCACTTCTTGGCATCCCCAGTGCCTGAAGTCACATAGCAGTGTGTACTCAGCAAGCCATTACCGATCCCTTTGAAGGCACCATTTCTGCTCTGCAAGGCTGTCTTCCTTCTGTCTCTGCATCTACCAAAAGCCTACGGCCTTCGCAGGGCTCCAGTCACCGTCACTATGTAAGACCACATGACTGCATTTCCCCAGTTCCACTGGTTCAGCTAGGCTGCGGTGTGAGTGGCACTCCGCGGGGGTGTGCAGTGTGACAGTCCCCCCAGCTCAAATGTCTCCTCCGACAGGAAGCATTCCTGGGTGTGCACTGTCCCCTCCATGAGGCAGTGATTTCTGTCTGACCCAGAACCTAAAACAGAATCCAGCTCATAGCAAGCAGAGAATAAACATTTGTCGAATGCACCAAGCCGCTCATTTGTAAAGAGCCATTTGTCCTTGGTCTTTGTCACTCTGTCCTTGTTTCTTGTTCGGCAACTTTCTTGTGTGGAATGATGTTGGTAAATTCAGCTATAATTATGACCCGGCTTCCAGGGACTCTGGAACTTGATTATTCTTTTTTTTTTTTTTGGTCTGGAATGTGAGGGTTAAAAGCCTATAATTGTAAAATTGAAGGCCTCGTGCCACTTCTCCACCCAGGTGGATCAACTGTCCATAGAAAGATGTGGAAACTGTGCACACCCACGTTTTAATCGGCCCCAACATTTTGCTTCAGGGTGTGGTACATGCTGGTTAGGCCACAAACCATGGTTTCTGAGAAGTGTTGCTTTGAGAGCAAAGGCTTTGGAAACTTGGATAGGAATTGGAATAAGCTCTAGCGGATGACAGCAATATCCAGGGGCTGCAGCCCAGCTTCAAACGTGAGGCACCGCTGCCTTCCAGACTCTGCTGGCTGGAATTGCGTGGAAAGAGGGTTTCTGTGTCCTGAAGGGGTGGGAGAACGGAGGCACCGTGTCACAGCTTGGGTGAGCAGCCTGCCTTCCATTTTCAACAAGACATCTGCAATGTGTGATTTTGTGTTCTGCATGTCCAGAGGCCCCAGAGGTCACTTGTCTCCCTGCATGATCTGGAGAGCCCAGGGATGTGTCTCCCTGCATTGGACAGAGCTCTCTTGACAGGATCTTTATGGAAAGACGCCTGTGGTGGCCTGTAAAAATGGTCAGGTAATCTTGCAGCGTAGGACTTAGGATGTGTGTCAACAAACTACACCTACCTCTGGACTGTCTTAGTTACTTTCTTCATCTCTGGAACAAAATACTTTTACTTTTCTCTCACTGCTGGGACAAAATACCTGACACCCAAAGTGAAGGAAGGAAAGGTTTATTTAGCTTACAGTTTTTGGAGGTTTCAGTTCATAATCAGCTGGCTCCAAGGCAGGGTGGCATGGCACTGGGGAAACACTTCAAGGCAGCAGCAAGCAAAAGCAGCCAGAGTAAAAGAGGCAAGAGCAAGCCTCTCTTTCTCCCTTATATTGTACACAAGGCAACCCCCCACCCCCAGGGTGGGTGTAGAATTCACAAATCTCCTTGCCTTCCTTTGCACAGGATGAGGATATTTATAAAGTAAGAACACTAGCTCCATGCTGAGTCTCTCAGTTAAACTTCTAAACTTCTCAAGTTGACACAGTGTATCAACCATAACAATAGCCAATGCCAGCAGCAACTTAAGGGAGAAAAAGTTTATTTTTGGCTCACACTTTGTAGAGGTTTCAGTCCATAGTCAACTGGCACCACGGCAGGGTGGCAGAGGAGAGCTGCTCACGGCATGGCGGACGAGAAGCAGAGAGAGAGAGGGCAGGACCTGAGGAGGGAGGGAGATGGACCCTTCTGGGTCACACTCACAGTGGCCAGCCTCTTCCAGGCAGACCCCACCTCTTACCAGCGAGTCAGCTATGAGCCCCTGTAATTCAGTCGCCTTCCAAAAGCCCTGTCATTGAGCATATGAGGCTCTCGAGGGACATAAAAATATAAATGAAAGAGGACTTCCAATGGCATGGGTGATGGGTGTTTCGGAAGTGAGGGAGCCATAGTTTTAGGGCACCATGGCAGTGTATCTTTTACTATAATACATTTTTAAAGATTTAAACATTAACTGTGTATTTTGGCCATCCTTTGTGTATGTCTACACACTTTCTTCTCTTCTGCAGGCCTTAAATACGTAAAACCATGTTGATGTGACTGTTATGTGCTGACCACCGTGGTTGCTATGACCCCTTCTGCTGGCTAGGCAGGTGATCTCATCTTTCTCAGCTTCTCTATCCGAGGAATTCAAATTCCTCTGGGCTCAAGGGCTTACTAATGACTGTTTCTCTGAGTTAAATCTTCAAGTAAGCTTTTAAGGTCACGACTTGCTCAGTATAGATAACTCACATGAATACTTTCAGTGTGCTACATATGTTTTAAAATGGGGGGGAAAATCAGGGGAGGCTGAGGAATGGGGTTGTTTCAACCTAAATGTTCCATCATAGGGTGCTGATTAAGCTTGTTATAAAATTACTGTAGTGTGGAAATGTGATGTAGTCTGAAAAATTAAAAGTTTGCCGGATAATATTTAATGATCCTGAAGGCTCTGTATCCTATTTTTTAAGGAGGAATAAAAAGCAAATTATAACACAAGATGTATTCCCTCATGTGGTAAGTATTTATTGAGCACTGTTCAGGTTGTTAGAATTCAGTGCTGAACAAACAAAGCCAGCGCCTTCATGGCCGAAATGCTGAGAAGCCCACAACAGACACTTGGTAGAATAAGGCAGCACCAGGAAGCGAAGAACGGCAAGGAGCAGCAGTTGTTTTGCTGGTGTGGTCAGGAGGGCCTCCTGGAGGTGGTAACCTTTTATTTATTAAAGTGAGCATGCTAGGAGTAGAGCAAGAACACCGCCTAAGGAGAAAACTTCCGGTGCAGAGGTCACGCGGCCTGAAAGAGCCCGGAGAGCCTGAAGAATTCCAAGTCTCCTATGGCCGGAGTGGAGGGATATAAAGGTTGGTATGTGACGAACCACATGACTTCAACTCTGTGGAAGTAAAATGCACATGCAGAGAAAGAGAAAAAGAGGTAGAGCAAGATTGTGACTCTGCGGATCATTTTTATTCCCTCCCCTCTGGTGATCTGTAACATCCTAAATCCCCGCCCCCCCCACCATGTGTATGTCACTTGAGAAAGGAAGCGGACGGAAGCTGTGATGAGGGGCTTCCCCAGCTCCCTGGCCCCTGGAGCTGGTGTCTGGACACCTCCTGCTGTGCTCCTGCAGGGGCAGAGAGGACCGGCTCCCTCCGAAGGCAGAGGGAGGTGTTTCCTCAGATGCTCCGGACAGCCCCAGTCCCTGATTCACAGTTAGCGTGGAGGTGTCAGTGTCCCCACTCCCTGTCCCCTGCCTGAGTCTCCTGAGGCCTAATTGGCAGCAGAGATGGGAACAGATGTCCCACCTAATAAAAAGCCTTTGTGTCCGTGGGCTAACTCGTTTGGGGCTTAGCTGGGCTCCAGCCGCTGAGTGTGACCCCTGCGCGCGGTTATCGTTAATCAGACAGGCTCCTTGATTACTGTTCGCCACGACACCCTGTCTGCTGGGTAAGCCTGGGCCCACAGCGCGCGCTCACAGGGCTCGCCCTGAACTCTCACTTCGGCCTTGGCTTCCCATCCCTCGTGAACACATGCACACTGGAATCTAGGGCTTCACTGACGTGGATTTCAATAGCTCGTCACTCATTCGCACTGAGTCCCTGGTGGATTTGCAGTGGGTCCTCCATTCCCCAGATCTAAGTCCCTGGAGAGACCACTGCGGCTTTTGATCTCTCTTTAACAACAGGGCTGTGTGGTGTGAAGGGAACCGGCCCAGGGTTCCGTGCCGGGGTAGAAATGCAAACACAGACTTCCTGTGTGGGAAGGGCAGGGAGGAAAAGGCTCTGGGGTGGAGAGGCCGTTTCCCATCTCCTGAACGGGGCCTCCAGGGGAGGTCATGGAGATGGTTATCTGCCGGCAAAGGTGCGGGTATTACATCTTCCAGGGTTCTGGGGGGATTCCTCAGGCGGGTGATCCGAATAGCTGTTGTGAGAGAACTGTCCTTGGGGCAGCTGGCTGTCAGGAAGGAGCTGCATTCTCCTAAGCCTGCGAACCTGGGGGGGCGGCATTCAGAACACAGGCAGGGCATTGCCATGGGGCTAGAACTTCTCAAGGTTGGTATTTCGATCCCAATTCTAAAGTTGCGAATGAAGAAAGGAAGGAAGGTCCACTGTCAAGCGGGCTTGCTGAGGTCAGGCAGAGTCTCCCAAACTTACTTTCCTTCAGGACACTTGCGGTGCCTTTTGTGCTGAGTATGACCAATGGAAGTGTATTTTACTTTGACCCAGTCCTGCTCACAAGAGAATTGTGTTGGGTAGAAGACAGGTGGATCTTTACAGGGAAACTGACGTATCTTTTTTCTAATGTTTGGTGTTTAGTTTTTAAAAATTTTTAATAAAAGGAAAAAGTGGATCTCTTTCAGGCTCTCACTGGCCTCCGCAGCCACAAGGGTGGTCTCCTGAGTCAGGCCTTGGCTTTCTGGGTCAGTGGACAAGGCGAGGAGGTTGAGATGGAATGGGAAAGCCTTCCAGCGGCCCCCTGCCTCCCGTCCGTATCTGTTTCTATTATTGGGTGATTCTGGGCCACTTCCTGTTATTATTACACTTATTGTTGTCAGAGGAAGCCAATTCGTTTTAATATTAGCCTGAACAAAACATAATTAGGAAGAGAATCTGCTACCCGAAAGGAAACGTGATGCGTTGCTTCATGTTCCAAAGCACAGGTCACAGATAAGCAAAACACAAAACAAAACAAAATGAAAAGGACCAAAACAACCCCCCCGCCGTGTACCCATGTACACGTGTGCGCGCGCGTGCGAGCACACACACACACACACACACACACACACACACAGAAAGGAATCCTCTCTCCACACATCCTGCAGAGCCTATAAGAAAGTTAGTGACTCCAAGGAAAAATAGCCTGAAAAATGAGATGCTTGATCAGGCTTTTTTACCACTTCTGCTTTTGTTTTGAAGGTGGGTGGGGAAACAGGCTGGAGCACCCGGTGTCACCCCTGTGCCGCGCCTTCCGTCCTGCGACCCTTGCTCCTGCACACGGCCTCGGAGGCCAAGGCTCCTCTCCCTTCCTCTGTCTCCTCCTCATCTCCCTCCTCTCGCAGGGCGACCCCCACCCACTGTGAGGTGGGCCGAGGCAGAGGAAGGAGCAGGCAGGGCGGGACCGAGAGAGGCGGCAGTCACGGGGGCAGGGGTGTTATCACCTTGTTCTACAGGGGAGGAAACTGAGGCATAGAGAGGCTACTAGACCTGCCCAGGTTACAGGTTGGGGGATCCTGGTGATGGGATCCACACACAGGCTGACTTGCTGGTGTGTAAGCCGGGATTTTTGCTGCAGTGCTAATGCGCTTCATTTCGCTTCTGTAAGCCTCACTGTTCTCATTCACGAATGAGGGCTTAGCTGTCCTTGCTCTTGTCTCCCCTGTAGCTCACCCTCACACCGCGTCCAGGGAGACTGTACCAACTGGGATTAGGCCCGGCCGTCAGGAGCAGGGACACAAAATAACATCTGGAGCAGCCTTCGCGGGCTGTGTGGATCTGCCCTGAAGCCCTCGGGCTCCGAAGCTTTTAGAGTCAGCAGCATCTCATTCAGAGGAGTGGTTCTTGCCTTCATGGACCAAAAAGGCACCAGAAGCATGATTCATCACATCAGAATTCCAGGCTGAGGATGAAGGACCAAATGAAGAAGAAAAAGAACAAAAGCTGCAAAGTGCCTGTCTTTTAGGGGTGACTTGATGAAATGCCCACCTGCTCATTGTTCACTGGCTGGATTTAGCCATGCAGCTTATATATGCGGTGTCTGCCCGCAGGAGAGGCTGGAGACCACGCGTCCAGCTAAAGTGCAGGTTTTCTGGGATCAGGCAGGAGGAGCAAATGGATCCTGGGGCAGAACGCAGTGCCCACTGAAGCAACCCCTGCAGAACGTAAGCCGGATCTGCCACTGCGCTGAGAGCTGCATCAGTCAGCACCCTCGTGCCGGGGCTCTGAGCCGAGCCCAGTCCTCCCCAGGTGCTGGCGCCCCTCACCTGGCTCAGGCTTGTTCCTGCTCTATTCTCCCCCATCTGCTTACTGCCTTTTCCTCCCGTTGGAACAGAAGCACAATGAGATCAGGGAATCTTCTGTTTTCCAGTGAATAGTTTACAGTGTGGCTCTTCCCACAGTGCCAGGCACACCCTGGGCATCCGATCAGCAAAAGTCAAATAAACAAAGCACAGTTGGAATAAATTCCCACTTTGTTCATCTTCCTAAAACTTGGAAGAGAACAAATCAGCGTATCCAATCGAAAGGGCTCTAAAAACTGGGAGTCAAACATCAACAATTTTTATTCTGCTATTCTTTGATGTCCTCTGCATGTAAAGCCACTCTGCCGACTGTAAGGAACAAGACCAGTGCTGTTGGCTGTGATTATTTCAAGGTTAGACTCCGTGGGAGAGAATTTCCAGTCATTTCTCCCCACAGCACCACAGTTACTTATTCTCAATGCATTTCTTTCCTCCCCGTGGTGTTGATGAACCTGTCTGTGTTCACGTAGCTCCCTGGAGTGTCACTGTGGTGGTTTATTGCACCTTGGGTTGAACGGCATTGATCTGAGGCTGTCTCTATCAGGCTGATTTCGGGTCTTCCCTTCCTCCTTTGTGCCATCACGGTGCGGACCCTTGTCACGCTGTTTTAGGCCAAGTTCAACGAGGAGACCAGATGGCCAGAAAGAAAAGAATTTGGATCCAGGGTTAGGAGGAGAAAAACTGGGGGGCAAAACTCCTGCATCATTTTTTGTTCAAAATCAGAACATTCAGTGGCAGGTCCATTGCTGAACTCCAGGAAGCCCAGCAGAGCTTTGAAGGTGGGACTTCCTTTTGTGTTAATCACCTAGGGTTTTCTGCCAGGACTTCAAAACTTCGACATGATTTTGCTGCACTAACTTTAATGACAGGCAGCTTTTCGTTCCCAGAGACAGCGAGCACTGATTCATGTTAAATAGAAGATAAGAAAAATGAATCAGGAGATAAAGAAGTCAGTTTGGGCTTTTGCCTTTAGCAGGCAATTTTAGGAAGAAAGCAGATGAAATCCACAGTGGGAGGGGGAAGGATGGAAGGAACAAGGGAGCCATGGAGAGGCCGCTTTGAAGAAGCACTTTACTCCCTGGCACAGACACGGCGTCTGTGCCACGGGGGCCCGGGAGGTGGCATCAGATCGATGACAGGTGAAAGGTATGCATGGGAGTAAGGGAGAGGAAGTCAGGAGGGACAGGGTGCAGGCTTCCAGCTAGGAAGGTGGCCACATGTGACAAGTGTCTTCGCGGTGGGGATGGATGGAAAGAGACTCTAGGAAGGTAGCACCGAGCAGGAAGAGCTGAGCTCTGTGTCCCCGGATTCCCAAGGCCGGCGGCCCCTGATTTGAATGTGCCTGTTGCTGTGCCCCACAGGAAACGCTGCACTCCTGCTCAGGGCCCCCCATCGCTATGTGGCCCCAGTGACACGAACATCAGACAACTTGCAGGACGAGACCCAGTGCCAGCTGACCCCGCCCAGCTGAGCTTTTCCAGTTTCATTCTGATCATCTGGGCCATGGCTTGGGAACACTGTCACAGCATGACTGTGAAGCACAAAGATGCCAGCTATGTCCCTTTCCTGTCGCCGCGCACATTTGAGCATTCTGACTAGGTGGCATCAGTGTGGCAAGAGAAGAGGACGGTAGCTGGGGAAGTGGGAAGTTTTGCTCAGGTCAGCAGGCAAATTGTGACACCCACCCCACTGGGCCAGGAAACCTGGGTCCTCACCGACTGCCTTTGGGGTGTGAGCTTTACGGGTGTCAGTCATAGACTCGATCGGCGAGCACTGGGCTGGATGTGTGTAGAGAGACTGCAGGACAAAGCAGTTATGATGGAGCCTTCTAATGTAAAACAGGAGACAGGACGGAGGCGGAGAGGCGAACCTCGGCACAAATGCCCCCAAAGCAGACCCTTGACTGGATGTGCAAGCACACGGCACGTCCGGGGGTGCTGCTGGGAGCTTCTGGAAGCAAACCCCTGGGGACTTAGGCCAGGAACACTGATTCCCCCAGACAGGAGAAGCGACACGTGGCTGTGGGCAGAGGATGTATTTGCTGCAGAAAGGGGATTTGGGATTGAAATCTGAGCAGCTGGTGTCAGCAGAGAGTCACAGCGCCTGAGGAAACTTCCCGGGAGTGATGTTTTCGCCTGGATGATGAGACCATTTCCGACTCATTGGAACTGGGACGTAGAGATGGAGGTCCCTGGAAAAATTCATCCTTATTGTCATTGGCTTTCTTTTTCAAAACTTCATTAGTCTGTTAAATTGTGAATGGCTTGCTGTCATATAAATGCCATCTGAGTCTGGGAATCCCCCCAAATTCTGGGACACTGAGTGGGCAAAGAATATAGTAGTCACTTGTCCTTGAGCCTAGAGCTACTGCAGCCTGTATTGTTTGGGGTCAGAAGTTCTATTTTCTGGTCTGACATGACAAGAAAAGCTAATATGAGAAATTTGTGTTTAAAAGCAGTAAGATCATGTGAGCCCCAGGACCTAAGTTATATGAATTCAGAAATGTGAAATAATTCTGGAAACAAAAAGAAGACAATCTACTCTCCAATCCTGCACAAGGCCCTTTTTAATAAAAAAATTGTTTTATGAGGCTAAAACGTAACATAAATTATAGTTTGACAAAATATTGAATACTTAGTTCAAGACCGAAATTGGGAGACTAGGGGGAAAGATTTGTCCTGGCTGAGTTTTAACCCACAAATCAAGCAGAGAACTTAATCCAAATATGTGCTGCACAGTTTCCATCA
The DNA here is from genome assembly GCA_004363535.1 of Dasyprocta punctata. Lineage (NCBI taxonomy): Eukaryota > Metazoa > Chordata > Mammalia > Rodentia > Dasyproctidae > Dasyprocta > Dasyprocta punctata. The sequence continues at coordinate 29,472 of RJWM01006476.1, forward strand.
GGCTTGCATTGCCAAGACTGGAGTTGTGGTAGAGCTCACCGGGGAGGAAGCGCGCACCAAGGGTCGCTGACCTCTCGCGCTTTCCTCCTGGCCAGGTCGAGGCCTGCGCATGCCATGATGGAAAGTTCGGAAGAAAGATCAGAAACTTCATCCTGAGAGCTGAAGAGCGAGAGACCTGAGCTCTGCCTGTGTTTCAGGAACTCCCATGAAGCATCTTTCTCTTGGCCTTGACTCGGTCCGACACCCGGGTGTTCTGTGGTTGTGCTTATCCTGAACAATGAAAATCTGCTAAGATGGCAAGAAATTCTAACAGTCACACCAAACCAGTGGCAACTGGAGTCTTTGGCTCCCATCACCAGCGCATTCTCCTTTACTCCTTTAGCAGATGTCACCGGTGCTCACCCATGTGTCTGTCCCTTGCTCTTAGGTGGCCCCCAGCAGGCTTGTGCCAGTGTCCAGCTCTGTCTCCCTGTGGGCAATCTCCAGGGCGGGCTGAGGCCCTGGGGCTCCGTGCTAAGGGGAAGTTCCCTATAGAAGCCTCGCTGCAGCTCATGGGTGCGGCGCCCTGAGCAACATTTCCAGTCTGTTTTCCAGCATTCTCATGGGGCTGAGCTCCAGGCCTCCCAGTGCTGACTGACCTACTCGGCCACCTCCCTTCCCCACATCCTTCCCCTCCCTCCTGTGTCTCCTGCACCTCCCCAGTGAACCACCTCCACCACATCCTTACCTTGGTATCTCTTTCTGGGGAGCCCCAACCCCACTGTGCATCAGGCACTGAGCCAGGAGCTCATTGTCTGAAGGACCATTTCTTTACCAGGCCTCAGACATGGGCGACAGGCTGGCGGGGAGACATTTGTTGGGAGTTTGGGCGTCTAGTCTTAACAACTTACCTCATAGAATTAGTGTGAGGTTTAAGCTTGTAAAATGCTTAAAATAGTGCCTGGCATAAAGTAGCAACGAAGTAATTATTAGCTATTATATTTATTATTCTGATGAGCTAAGGCATCAAGTGTTTAGTAGCTCCTTGTTAAAATATCAATTCCAAGCAAAGGGCGCACACTCGGCTCTAATGGAGAAAGAGATTTGTTGTTGCCTGACCTTGATGGAGTGAGACAAAAGCAAGGTAAGCCTTACAGATGGCAGGGAGAGGACAGAGATGATTGGCAGGAGGATGGGAGCCACAGAACAACCCAGCGGGGCCTCCCGAGAGACCAAGACTCCCGTCCTGGGGCTCCAGGCTGCCTGGGTGGAGGGGGACCTACTAAAGCGGGTACACCCAAGCTTCTCTGAGTCCAGAACCCACCGGGGAGTGTGGAGGATCACACTCACTCATTTACTCAATTATTATTTTAATGCATTTATTCAGCACATTTTAACTTAAATTGGAGTTGCAAAGGTTATGGAGGATTCCTAATAGGAGAGCATATGTTTATAAACCAGTGGTGTGAGATGAAATATTGTGCTTGGGAAGAATGCATATTCATTGCAGAAACTGGCAGATGGCTCCTTCTGCCCTGGAAGCCAAGAGAGGGAGGGTGACAGCTAGGCTGAGTTTTAACAGGAAACTGACTTTACAGCCCATGCTCTCTTCACTTTACCCCATTTCCCTCTATAGTTTAGAACTAATGTCACTGAAGGCCCCAGCTGCTCACAGGCAGGGCTCTTGGGAGGTGACTGAATCGTGTGGTTGATGTAGCTGTCAGGAGGTGAGGTCTGGTGGGAAGAGAAGAGTCATTGGGGCAGAGCCTTGAAGAGTTTATCACCTTTCTGCTGTTCCCTTCTCTCTCTGCTTTCTGGCTGCCATAATGTGAACGACTTTCCTCGCTCCAAACCTCCCACCATACCACATCTGCCTGGAATGGACTGGCTATGGACTGAAAATTCTAAAAACTGCAAGTCAAAATAAACCTCCCCCTCCTTTAAGTTGTATATGGGGGGAATTATGTTCCACTGACAAGGAAAGTGACAAAGACTGTAGTACCAGGGAAGTGGAGTCATGGCTACAACTACCTGACCATGTGGTTTCAGAAGCCTTTGGAGGTGGTTCCTGGGAGGAATTTGAATAGGTTTGGAAACGCTGACTAGAGAAGTCCTAGAATGATGTAATTCAAGCTTGATGGGAGATTCAGGTCAGACCTCAAAAGACCAGAATACTGATAAAATAAATGATAAAGATCTGACTCAGGATGCTTCAGTAGGAAACAAAAGCTCTGTTGGCAGTTGGATTCCAGGCCATGTGTTCTATGCTCAGGCAGAAAAGTTTGTCTACATTTTGCTCAAATCCTGAGTCTTTGTGGGCGACTAAGATTAAGGGTGGTGGACTAATTAAACTGGTGACAGAATGTTCAGGGGAGCTCAGTGTTTAAGTTGTGGCATGAAAGTTTTCAGCCAGATCTGTGATAAGAAGCAGGATCAACAACAGAGGTAAATAATTTGAAATTTTTTTACTGGTGGCTAGAAAGGAAGCAGCTGCAAAGTTGTGGGTCTGTAAATTTGGGACCTGTAAAGTGTAAGTCAAAGAGAGCTTGGTTGCTAAAATGATTCATATTAGGCGGAAGCCAAGTACTTTACATCAGGACAATAGGAAGGATATCTTGAGGACCTCGTCCTCCTCAAGCTCAAGGATCCAAAAGCAAAAGACTTTGCTTTAAGGAGAGAGCCTAAGGGAACCCAGCTCATTCAGCACCAGCAGAAAAAGAGTTTCTGTGAGCTCAGCCATCCATTCACTCAGAAGGTTCTGTATATATGATTCAGGGGGGTCTGGTTGCTACTTAAGCTGGCAACAGGTATTGCTGTCACCCACATGGTGCTGATTTAATAGGCACACAAGTTGTAAGAATTGTGGGGTCAGGGAGGCTTCCTCCAAGATTTCAAAAGAAGGCCTTGGAGGCCAAGGCAGTGAGCTCCTGAGAAGGAAGTATGTGAAGCTCTGAGAGTGAAGTCAGAAGGGCAGAGGAGGCCCCAAGAAGTTAGAAAAGCCAAGGACATGGAATGTCTGCTGAGAAATAATGGAGCAAGCAAAACCTCCCTGAGAGAGGCTGTGAGGGTTATACCCAGTGATATCTCAGGGGCAGGGCTGCCCAGGCCCTTTGGGTCCTATCTCACCACAGCTTGCCCTGGGTGCTAGACACGGAGCTACAGGGTTTAATGTTTGTCCTGCTGGGATCAGTCCTACTTTGGTCCCATTCCTTCCTATCCCTCATGCCTCCCTTTTAGAATGTGAATGTTTGCCTCTTGCTATTGTATGTCAGCAGTGTTTAACTTGCTTTTTAATTTTTGTAGGCACGTACAGCTAAGAATTTGCCTTGAGCCTCAGTAGAGACTTTGGGCTTGGACTTTTCACCACTGCTGACCTGTTAAGATCCTGGTGCTTCTCAGAGATGCATTAAGTGCATTTTGCATGAAGAGATAGGCATCAGTCCTTTGGGCGTCAGAGGAAGAACGTTACGGTTTAGACTGAGCGTGTGCCCCAGGGCCTCTTACATCCACAGTTAGGGTCTTTGGGAGGTGCTTGGATTATGGGAGTGACACAGCTGACTTGCTGTTAGGGCGTGGGGTCTGGCAGGAACAGGTGGTTACTGTGGGTGTCACCTCAAAGGGTTCATCTCCTTCCTGGCTTTTCCCTTCTCTCTCCACTTCCCGGCTGCCACAGACAGCGCAGCTTTCTTCCACCCAGGCCTTTTTCCATGCCACTTTTGCCTGGAGCTTTCTGTCTATGGAGTGAAACTTCTGCAAACTGTGAACCAAAACATACCTGTCCTGTAAGTTGTGGATGTCAGGACCTGTGTCCTCGTGATGAGCAAAGTGACTAAGGCACTCCCCGTCAAGTGCTGGGATGTGGCTGAGCCACTTCATCTCTTTGGACTTCATTTGGGTTCTTGACCTGGAGCTTGAGACTCCTGTCCCTAAACTCGAGATGGACGGCGTGGGGATGTGTTCTGCAGCAGCTCCTCACGTGCAATCTTTTTCCCCTTTCCACTGAACGTCTAGCCTGAAATGAACAAGAGGCAACTAAGCAAACAACCCCTCAACATAAGGACCACAGGATTCATTAACACATAGTTCCCACCACATACCAGCCACCCTGGCCGAGGGTCCTGAACACAGGCCATGCGAAAGCATCACCAGGAGAGGAGCAGAGTGTGCTGGGGGGAGCACTGCAGTCAGGTGGCCTGGTCCACGCCTCGGCTTCATTCCTTCTTCAGCAAGTTCCTGAACGCTGTGAGCTTCAGCTACTTCATCCATGCCACACGGTACCAAAGATTAAGTGATAATCTTAATAGTTCTCACTTCCGAGAGCAGTTATAAGGGTGATGTGAGATCATAGACGTGCTTGACACACAGTAAATGCCTAATAGATGTGGTTATTCTTTAGAAGGCACGCTCCAGCCAGGGGAAATCATCTGACTTGCTTCCTAACTGCTACATCTTAATGCTACCATTGAAAAATCTAGGATCATTCCTGAATGGTCAGCAGTTTAGTCTCCGGGGGTCTTGTGTTCTGACTCAGGGGCAGTGCCTGGACTTTCTGCTCCACGTGTTGCCTGCACATCTCTTGCCACCTGCCTGAGAGGACGGAAACTCACCCTACACATCCAGCTGCTGAATGCACCCTTGGCCAATGACAGAAGTGAGTTTAAGGATGAGTGCTCTGACTTCCATTTCTCTTGTTAGGGTACGATTCCAGGCTGTTTGCACAGTGAGCCCAGTGGATTGAGTTTCACTTACCCGTGCTGGTAACTAGCTGAACAACACACCCTTCCGCCACTTCCTTCTTTTCCTTCTCTGGCTCATGCTCCCATTTCCCTACCAGCGACTGCAGGAGTGCACTGAAATCCTTCATTCTGGGTCTCTTTCTGGGGGAGCCTCAGACGCTCGTTGACACGTGCCTCTATGCAAGTTCAACACAAGCCAAATGAAGTGCAAGGTCATACGCTACCTGTGCGCAATCATAGCTGTCTAGACAGCCACTCAGGTCCAAGCACATTTTTGCTTGCTTGAATTATTTGGGTTGGCTTCCCCAGACAGTGCTGGACTCCCTCCAAAATTCTTCCAGCCCCCGCTTTCCTTTAGTCTTGGAGACTTAACCTCCAAAGCTGGCAGTCTCAGATGGGAACAACACAGGATTCTGTGAAGGGCGAACACGGACTGTGGCTGTGAATAAACCCAGGGTAGAGAGGCAGCTTTTCTCTCCTTCTGTAGCCAGAGCAGCGGGCCCTCCCATCACCTCTGAGCCCAGAGGTGAGGCACAAGCTGTTACTTTTCTGGAATCGATGCTGTTGTTGCAGGTGAGCCATGAGCACAGGGTTGGAGCCATGCATGGATGTGAGGCCAGGGTGTCGCCGTTGGATACCCTGGGTCTGTACCTCACAGCTGGGCTCCAAATTATTCCTGTGCTCAGCAGAGCTGCTGTGATTTATGAGGATGCCCAGTCGTTGGGGGGAGTCTGCCAGCCGAGCAGATGGAGATCACTAATTCCACAGATCCCAGGTTCAGAGGTGGGAGGGAGATTCGGCAGCAGGAGCCCCTCCCACCTCTTTGGTCCCTGTCAACAAGAGAGGAAGGGATAGGAGCCTGAGGCTCAGCACTGCGACCCCAGAAACGAGAGAGGCTGGATTTCAGGAGAGGAAGAGGCCAATGGCAAAGGAAATAAAGGAGAACAAGTATCCAGGCTTCACTTGTGCCAAGGATTGAGCTGCACAAGCACAGGACCCGCACCGTTTCTCTCCCTCTCTCCCTCCCTCCCTCCCTCCCTCTCTGGGAGATGAGATTTGACCTGAGCTAATCTGACCCCCAACTTTGGTCTTGCTCATTTAGAAAGCCTGGCTCAGAAGAGCCATGAATGTGACCCTTCTGATTGCCCCCTTTACTGTGTCCAGCAGTAAGTATTTGTTGTGATCCTACCACGTGCTAAGGCACACGGGTTGGTTAAAGATGGGCCTCCCTGCTTGCAGTCGCCATGATTATTTTTCCTGCTTGTGCCTTGATTCACCACCTTCAGTTTTCCAGCACATTTCTTTTGCAATGTTTGTGCTTCCTATTGACTTCCCTCGCCCCAAGGAGGCTGGGTCTTCGTCATGTCCTCCTGGTGGTGCCACAGACCCCGCCTCCCAGCAGACCTCTCTGCCTGCGGTTCCCTGGAACAACCTTTGAGGCCCAACCTTCGCGGTGGCATCTCTGAGGCAGAAGCTGATGCTGATTCCTTCCCCCGTTGCTGGGATGCAGAGAGAGAGACGGGGGACAGGACGGAGAGAAGGGAGATCCCAGACCTGAGCCTTGTCCTGCCATAGTCCACTGGGGGACTTCGGTCAAGTCACCTCTTTCTTTGGGCCTCAGGATCTGGTTTGTAAAATGGAAGGTTGGTTTTTGGGGGTCTGAGGGCCCCGGAAGTGTCTTATGGGCTCTCTGCAAGACTCTCATCCATAATTCATTAATGCTGTGTGCCGGCCACAGTTGTAAGCACCAGGGGAAGAGCCGCGGAGAAAAACCAGTGTGGCTGTCATGCAGCTTGCTTTCCGACACGGGACCCTGGCAGTCAGGCCGCACGGAGGGCAGGCAGGAGCTGCACAGAAAGGGTGGATGGGGAAGAAGAGCGGAACTCCGTTAGCTGGGTGACCAGAGGGGGATTCACGGTGGGCTGATAAAGAGGGGTTCCAGGAGAGGGAGGGGGAGAGCCCAGGGACGTGTGGGCTGGAGGCCTGCAGGCCGAGGGGCAGCCTGGGCACAGACCTTGGCATGGGAGCCGGCTCGGCGTCTTTACTAAAGAGAAAGCAGGCCGGCAGGCCTGGAGGAGAGTCAGCTAGAGAGAGACCAGGGAGGGTGGTGGTTAGGTTTTCGGTGACAGCCTGGCTACACCGAGAGACGGACGCCCCGTGAGCTCCTCGAGTCTTTCTTCTGGCTGTACCTGCAAGGTCGGCAAGCGTGTGGAAGACCCACCCTGGTGCAGGCCGCGCTGCCCGTGCACAGGAGGCCTCAGCTGGGCAGGAAGGCAGGAGAAGGGAGAAGCTGCCGCTCTCCGGCTCTTCCTTCTGCACCGTGGCGCTTCTGCTGCTGCAGCTGCCCCTGGACGTCAGACTCCGGGTTCTCTGGTCTTTGGCCTCCAGGACTCGCCCCTCTGATCCTCCCAGGGCTCCTGAGCCTTTGGCTTTGGATATGAGGCATTCCAGCCCTGAGCTTGGGTACCAACTTCTCTATCTCCAGAGTGTAGGCAGCCTCTGTGATTGTGTGACCCAGTGCTCTGACGCATAAAGCTCTAGCATCTTCATCCATCCATCCATACATACATACATACATACATACATACATACGTCCTATTTGTTCTGTTTCTATGGAGAATCTTGAGCAACACAGAAAATCAATGAGATTCATTAGGAAACTTCAGCAAAGTCTGATCAGACCTAGAGTCAGCTGGGGTCAGGGTGAGAACTATGACAGAAAAGAACCAGACGTGGTGTATCACAGACAGGATTTGCTCAGAGATTCAACATGGGGAGAGGAAAGCACAAGGCAAAGGCTAAAAGAAATGAGCTGCCACTTACAGAGGCGTGGAATCATTGGGGAGGAGAAGGATCGCAGGTTCTGCAGGGACAGTAAGGAGTGCTGGGTTCAGCAGCCTGTGGAGACAATGCACAGCTTTGCACTGAGTCTGGGGTGAAGGGACCAGGCTGGAGACACCCCCAGTGACCCCAGGAGCTTCTGTCGGAACAGGGGACAGGACAGGGCCTGGCGCACCAGCCTTTATGAGAGGAGAGAAGGGAAGACTCCAGAAAGGAAGGGTAACCTGCAAGAGGGGAAGAGGACTGAGAAGGGGGGTTCCAGAGAACTGTGGGGGAAAGGCTATGAGAAGGAAGCCATTAGCTGGGTATAGCAGGGAAAGAAAGAAGAGGACTCAGAAATGACCAGTGGGACCGGTGACCTGGGGACCCTTGGTCACCTCTGTAAGAGCGTTCCAGTGGATTGGGTCGTGGAGAAGGCGAAGTGTGCAGGGTTTGGATCCTTCAGTCCCCTCCAGTCATGATTTAGACACACACAAACGTACACACACACACGAACACACACACATACATGCTCTCGCATGAGGCATCCAGAGTTACAGAGAAAAGATACTGTAAAGCCGTTATCCTCGCTTTTTGTTTCCACATTTTATAGGAATCTATGGCTTTTCCTCTAATTAGTCAAAAGCATTCAGCTCACTTCATGGAGTATTGAAAATATTATAGCAGAAACTCAAAGTGAGACAACTCAGAGTTTAGTTTTACTTTAAGAGGTCAAAACCCACATCACAAATACTAATTTAGAAAGCAAACGCCTTTGATCTGGGAAGCCCAGATTTACCAAAAGCAAACAGATCTTTGATCATTGTGAGGTACTGGGAATAGAATGGAGACTGTGTCTGAGAATCCGAGTTGCAGAGCGGAGAGGAAGTCCTGGACTGGTGCTCATCACGCTCAGGGGACAAGGCGAAGGGTGGCGTTACCTGCCGCTGTCTCCAGTTGATGAGCAACGGGTACCCATGGGGGAAGCCCATGTCTGAGGAGGTTCTTGCACTATCTACTTGTCCCTGCAGTTCTGCTAGGCTTTCCAGCTGGAAAGACTACCACTCATGTACCAAAGTTATGTGGATTCCCAGCTTCTCTGCCCTATGTGGGTGTGTGTACCACTTTTTAATGACCAAGGATCCTTTCAAATCTCCTGAAATATATCGCCAATGAGGAGGGGTGTCCTCAGTACCCAGAGGAAATGTCTATAGCTCCTGGAAAGGGCTGGACTGATCTGAGACCCATCCCTGTTACACAAGATTTCATTTGAATAAACCTTTCTGCTCTTAAAGTACTTGGGAAGACTTTTGGTTTCAGATGCAAAGCATAAAGGATTAGAAATTCTCACTTTCATCATTCCAGTAATAAAATATCGACCAAACTGAAGAAGAAAGACTTTTCTTAGATCCATCAGAGAGCTGAAATATGCAGAGTTCCTTGGGAATCTCAAAGACAACAAAATGAAGAGAAGTGGATTAGAGAAATTGAAAGTCCAAAGCATCTACAGCTATAGTGAACATTCAATTCAGTCCAACTTGTACATCTTTCCACTAAAGACTGATTACCTTGGATCCTCTTACCTATTACAACATACCCAAATTTCTACAAAAAGTTACAAAGCATGCTAAACAGGGGGAAAAAAATCATTACATTAAAAGTCAAATTAGGCATCCTAGGTTCAAAAGAACAAAATGTTGGGAATTATCAGCCAGGTGATCGAAGTCACTTCCCCAGTGCCAAGTCTTGATAAAATCACGTGACCTTGGAGCCGTGCACTGGGGGGCGCTCTTCCCTGCTGTATGCTTTGATCCAGAGACACACGACTGGAGTCCACATTGAGGGAAACATCATCTGTGGCCATCCCGAGGGACAGTCCACACAGTTCCTGACCAGGACTCTTCGAAACTGTCTGGGTCACCAAAAACAAGACAATCTGATACTTTAGCAAGAGTGCTATGGTTGATGCATTGGGTCACCTTGAGAAGTCTAGAAGCTTAACTAAGTAACTCAGCAGCTCTACATCCTGGGGTGTAGAGGACGAGCCCCTACCACTCTAGGATGTTGTTCTTCGTGTCAGCTTGAGAAGTTTAGAAGTTTAGTAAGTGATTCAGCAGAGGGATGTGGGCCTCACTTTGCAAACCTCCTGGGCACAGAGATGGTGAGGGCGGGTAACCTGTGTACAGTACAAGGGAGGAAAGGAAGCTTGCTCTCCCCACCCTTGCTCATGTTTTGCTGTCTTCTGCCGCCTTGAACAGTTGCCCCGTGCCCTGCCACCCTGCCTGGGAGCCAGCTGATTACCGATGGAAACCTCCCCAAACTGAGAGCTGAATAAACCTTTCCTTCCTTCATTTGGGGTGTCGGATATTTTGTCTCAGCAACAAGAGAAAAGTAACCAAGACAAAGGGGGACCAAGGAGAGATGACTATTAAATGAATGTGGTGCTATCAATTAATGGGATTCTGGGACAGAAAAAAGACATTAGGTAAAAACTGTGGAAATCTGAATAAAACACTGAACTTCCGTTAATAATTTATTTATGAACACTGGTTCATTAGTTGTTAAGTTTACCAGGCAAACGTTTAAATATTAATAATACGGGAAATTGGCTGTAGGGTTTATGAGAACTCTTGGTACTATATTTACAATTTTCCTGTAAATCTAAAGCTGTTCTAAAAATAAGGTAAAAAATATTTGACAACGTCTGGGCCACTGATCACCGGGGTATTTTTAGCTTTAGTAAAATTCGTGTTTCATTTTGACTCTTCTGTCTAGGAAAGCCAGGGGCCCAACTTCTCCACGACCCATTCCAAGGACCCTGGAGTGAAACAGGACCACAGGGCATGAGCTCTGGTGCCGCAGTGAGGCGCTGCCTCCGCGGAATTCCAAAGGCCGGCCTCTGTGTGCTTAACGGCGCAGCCACCAGCATTTGTTAGCTGTGTGACTATCAGCAAGTTCCTTCACTTTTGGGGTCCCAGTTTTTCACCGGTAAAATGTATAGATAAAAATAAGGACACCCGGTGTATAAGCCTGTCCCGAGTCACATGACTCAGGCCCTGTGCAGTGCTCCTGCCGCAGTCTGGGGCCGTGAGAACGACGCAGAGCTGTGGGACAGAAGTCAGAGACGGGCGTCTGAAACCAGTAACCCAGGGGCAGCAGGAAGGGCCGGGGACAGCGTATGGCAGTTTGGGCACTGTTTTTCCAAACAAAATAAAACTCAAATCCCCACAATTTTGCCCAACATTTAATACTAAGTGAGCAAATTTTATTTGTCTGGTTTTGTGCCAATCACTTCACATGTATTTAATGCATTCAGTCATTACTGGGTCACAGGTTTTGTTGTGGATTTGTGTGTGTGTATGGTAGAGCTGGGTGTCAGACCCAGGGCCTTGTGTATAGGTAAGGGCTCTGCCACTGAGCCACACCCCCCAGCCCTAGGCCACAGTTTCTGATGCTTCCCCTTCTTTCATTTTAACAAGCGTGAAGCAGCCGGTACTGAAGCCCCCTGGCCCGTCCCTGAACCCAGGCTTCTCCAAAGTGCCCCCATTTCCTGGTGTGAGCGGATCTTACCTCTGAATTAAAGGACAGTTGTTTTCAGCCTGGCTCAGCTGTGGAGCTTCCGGGGCACTGTGTGGAGAGCTTGTTTTCGCATCCCCGTGGCCCTCTCTATTCTCCCTGAGCCGCTTCTGCTGATCACATCCTAGGAATGAAGTGTCACATCCGGGGCCCTTGTCCTGATCCGGTTCTGATGGTGCAGCACACAGGAAGTGCAAAGTAAAGAGCCGGGAAAGACTGGCCCCACCAGACGTCCCTCCGTGCCTGCCGTGTGGAGCCCGCGCTGCGAGCTGCGCTCCCTCCCCAGCCGTGAGCTCTAGCCGGGGGCCTTCCGTCCTCGTATCCCGGTTTGCTAGTCTTGGTGTCTGGAAAGCAATTTGGATGTGTGCAGTGTTTAAAGCTACCCAGAGGGAAAATAAAAGTCATCATCAAGTAACGAGACCAGACTACAGGGTGTCTCATATCCTGGTTCCAAATGCAGATGTCAAAGATGCAGAAAAGACTGCAACAAAAGCATCATTGTTGCAATAAGTGACAACGGCCGCAGTGGCTCTGGGGTCTGGGTGACTGTCCCACCCGCCACTCCTGTTGGAACTTAATCCCCAAAGTCATATGTTACTGGCGTTTGGAGGGGGGCCACTGAGGGATGATTAGGATAGATGACATCTGAGAGGTAAAGCTCCCACTGTGGCATTAACTTTCAATAAGAAACTGGGCATAGTGGTCCACGCCTGTAATCCCAGTGCTCTGGGAGGCTGAGGCAGGAGGATCAAATATTAGCGCCCAGTCTGGGCACTTAAGTGACTGCATCAAAAATAAATAAATCAATCAATAAATAAATAAGAGACTGAGGATGTCACTTAGTGTGAACAACCTGGTTTCCAGTCCCAGACCCTCCTCGTTCAATAACTTAGTTCTGTTCTTGCAACTCGGTTGTTAAACAAATCCATTGCTATTGTATGCAGCATGTATATTATAACATTCAGGACCAAGAAGTGGTCAAAGGAAACTCCAACTTCATGACTTCACTTTTATTTTTGGATACCAGGAATCGAACTCAAGACCTCAAGATTGCAGGGCAGGTGCTCTTCTGCTGAGCTAAATCCCCAGCCCTGATGACTTTGCTTTTGTTTGCGTAAGTCTTACATGTAGTCCTGTAATGTATAAAAGAACATACAGCGGCAAAACTGCACTGTTGAGAAGGATCAGTGACAATGACAGTGCTGCATAGACAGGTGTGCGGCACAAAAAAACACACTGAGGCCCTCTAAACAGGACATACAGGAGTGTTCAGAAAACAATAAAAAGCTGGGTCATACATCCGAGCCGTGGGTGTTAAGTCCAAACAGTCATTAAAAAGATTAGTTGTTAAATAAGGAAAAATGTACTGTTAAAAAGCAGCTTCTTTGGAGGAGCTCCAGTCTTCGCCTTCAGCTTGGACGTCGTCTCCTGGCTTCTGGCATAGACTGCTCAGCTTCGTTGTAGACTCTTTAGCCTTCATTGTAGACTCTTCAATCTTCGTCGTAGACTCTTCAGCCTTCCGTTGTAGATTCTTCAGTGTTCCATCATAGACCCATCAGCCTCCTGATACGGACTTGTGTAGGACACTGCAGTAAGCTCCAGCCCTTGGGCTGGACCCTTCCCCCTCCAGCTTGCAGACACCCTCTACACGCTCCTTTATTCAGCTTTGTGGCTGACCATCATAAGCCAATCTTGTTATTTCTTATACAGTTGTATTATTTTGTGTTATATCTGTTTCTCTAGTAAACCCTAACTGATACAGACACCTTGGAATGAGACAGTGTTTAGTATACAAAATGTTTATCAAGCAGTGCTCTTGGGGCCAGTGCCCAAGGGAAAGGCAGGCCATGGTGCTTGGCCAGTGACAGCTTTGTCTGACCCCATAGGGAGCTCTCAACCTAGAGTGGGTTTTCCAGGTTGCTTCCACAACAGCAGATCCCTGCACTCTATGTAGACCAGGGTTAGGGTTAGGGTTAGGGACTTGGATGTGGGCCATCCTGGGAATGTTACGTGGAACAAAGCTTCTGTCAGTAACAGGAGCAACTTGCAGCTGGAGACTCTGCCAAAAACAGTCAAGGCAACAGGACAACAAGTTTTCAGCTAAAGGTGGCTCAGGACAGAGCACTCCCTTGCTTACCACTGTCAGCAAGACCGTAGTGCTCCTATCGACATATGAGGAAATGGAGGAGCAAAAGGAGGAGACAAACATTGTCCCAGGTTTATACAGCTGGCTAGCCAGAAAGCAAAGAATGACCTTCCAAGAAAACATAGATATGCCCTACTCTCCTAGACTCCTTTCTCACATGAGCTTTGTCCTTCTTAGTAACTACTCTACAGCAGATTCCTGAATTCTGTATGTCACCTCTTATTTATTAGTGACACTTAAGCCCATAGCCATCAAACCTACTCTTAGCTAAAGACATTCTATGTCTATCTTAAAATCCGTATTTAAGGCATATCAAGGGTTTAAATGTATTTGTAAAATGTCATCGTCATGGGAGAGAATGAATCCCATTTTACAAAATGGACCTAACTGCCAACAAAATTCTGCAGCCCCTTCGCAAGCTGGAATGTGAAGGTGACGCCTTTTGATGCATCTCTGTGTCACATCACAAGCACCATCCATGCAGTGCCTGGGAGAGGTGTGGCTTGAGTTAGTGAAGTGAGGGTTAACTTCTCCCAGAGAAAGAAAGAGGCTGTGTCTGTCTGCTCTCCATTGCGGCGACAAAGGTTAATCAATTTCAAGATGATCGACTTCATAAGGAAACGTTTGGTCGTGATTTCAGTGTTTCAGTGCACGACTGCTCGGCCCCATGGCTTGGGGTCTGTGGTGGCCCAGAACACCATGGCGGAAGCACATGGCAGAGGAGACCTGCTGGCTTCATGGCAGCCAGGAAGCAAAAAGAGAAAGAGGAGGGACTGGGTTTTGGGGACCCCCCTTTTAGGCTGCATCCCAGTTACCCAGTGTTATGGTTTATACATTGTGTCAACTTGAGAAGTCTAGACGCTTACTTAAGTATGACAGCAGCTCTACATCCTGGGGTGTAGAGCACAAGCAGTTACCTGTTCATTGTGTCAATTTGACAAAGTCAGAAGTTTAACTGAGAGACTCAGCAGGGAGCCAGGATTCTTACTTATAAATATCCTCAGCCTGTGCAAAGGAAGGCAAGGAGATTTGTAAATGCTACACCCACCCTGGGGGAGGGGTGTCCTGTATACAATATAAGGGAGAAAGAGAGGCTTGCTCTTGCCCTTTTTTACTCTGGCTGCTTTTGCTCTGCTGCTGCCTTGAAGTGTTGCCCTCGTGCCATGCCACCCTGCCTTGGAGCCAGCTGATTATGGAATGAAACCTCCAAAAACTGTAAGATAAATAAACATTTCCTTCCCTAATTTTGGGTGTCAGCAATGAGGGAAAAGTAACCAAGACAGAATTTGGTAAAAGTGGAGTGGGATCATTGCTGTAACTAAACCTGACCACGTGGTTCAAGAGCCTTTGGGAATGGCTTGTGAGAAGAGTTTGGAAAGTTCGGAGATGTCACCTGAATGCATAGAGCTAGAACAGCTTAGGCTGTTCTGTAGTATCAGGGACCTGGCCTAGATCCCCAATCTCCTGAATGAGTGTATGGCGAAGGCTTAAATAAATGAGACAAATGGTATGATTTTAGGGCTCCAGGAGGATCAAAGCTCCTGCAGAGTTCTTGACTCTGCAGCTATCATGAGGGCTATGACAAAGAGCCTCTCTCCTTGCCCGTATTTATTAACAAAGCAGACAAAGAGAGGGGATACTGAGGAAAGCACGGGAAATGAGCAGGACCTTGGGAGTCACTTCAAAGACTCCTCCAAGTAGTAAACTGTGCCAATTAAGGAGAACTGTCTTATCTCCATGATGACATTTATGGTGGGAACAGGACTGCAGCTACAGTCTCTATCTATTTACTTCAGTCTGAGCCAGGCATCTTCAGCAGTGACCTTATCTTGCCCTTTGAGGTATCTCTGACATCACAGCTCACTACAGACCTCTGCCAGAACCAGTGATTCATAGAGGTTCAATTACTATGAATCAGCTCCCATCACTAGGCAAGGGGCCTAGGCCTTGGACAGGCTCACAGATAAACAGAAAGCCAATTAGTTAATTTTAAACCCTGCTCAAAGCCACTTCCTAGTGGTCTCCAACACTGTAGGGGTGATTCTGGTCAGAGCCAGAAGACTGATAGAAAGCCTGCCGGTAAAGACCAGGCTCAGGAGGTTTCTGCTGGGAAGAAGGACTGCATTGGTTGTTGGACTCCACATGATGTGTGTTATAGCTGTTATAACCTGTAACTAATATAGTGTCGCTTTTCTGTTCTGTATGCACCTTTTTAGGCCTGAGCCCCTTTCCTAGAGTATTGTCTCTCCCTTAGCCAGCCTGAGTTTCTGTTTCCTGTAACTGCTCACTCAACCCCCCCATTCACAGAACTGAGCTGTTACAATATAAAGCTGCCCAAGGACAAAGCCGCCTGAAAACTGGGTTAAGATATAATAACTACCCTGTCTCATGACTGAGAAATATACAAAATATGCCTTTCCA
>RJWM01006476.1:45249-84276 GCA_004363535.1 Dasyprocta punctata
TCTGCTTCTGTACCCACGCTTGCAAGACCCCTCCTCCCTTTGTTCTAATGTTTTATAAGCCTCTACAGGCCGCTGAGGGGTACACAGTCTCGAATTGGCTCTAAATGAGACTGTGTCTCCAGGCCTGGCAATAAACGCTCCACTCCAAATTCATCAAGTGTTCCGTGAGTTTTGTTCATCCCGGGGTAGGCTATAACAACGGCTTGACAGAAAGTTTGTCTGCATTCTGCTCATGCCCAGAGACTTTGCCTGAGACTGAGATTAAGGGTAGAGGATGATTAGTCTGAAAAAAGAAATTTCAAGGCAACCTAATGTTGAAATTGTGGCCTGGCTATTGTTGGGGGCTTTTAGCCAGATTTATGTTGGGAATCTAGAGCAAAGAGCCCAGCAAGATGATTTAAAACCTTGTGAGTTTGGCCAGAAAGCTGTGGACTGTAAAGATAGAGCTGAGACCTTGATTTCTGAGGAGGAACAGAATAAAAAAGATGGCCTGCAGGCATCACGGGAAGAGGCAGCTAGCCCCCATGGTTTGCAGCCTCAAAACTGCAAAAGTGAAAGACTTGGCTTGGAGGAGAAAGCCTCAGAACACCATGTTCCAGAATGGCAGCAGCAGCTGCACCAGTCTCCAGAATGGAGACAGCATAGAGAATCTGTTCCTCAGAATCAGGTTCAGAGTGCCCAGCAATCCAGGCACTTGACCCCTGCAGCCAAGAGAGAGGAGGGCCTGGCTACTGCTCCAGCTGGCAGCAGCCCTTGGCATTATCCACATGGTACAAGGGTTCTGAGATTAAAAAGGCTTCTACCTCGATTTCAGAAGGCCTCAGAGTCCAGGCAGTGTGCCCCTGAGAGGGCAGAGTGTGAAGCTGTGACTGTGAAGCCAAAAGTGCAACGGAGAATTCATAAGTTTGGAAAAGCCAGGAATGTGGATCATCTAAGGAAACCTGCAACGAGGAAGCAAAGTCAGCCCAAGAGAGAAGCTGTGGGATTGGTAACCAACAGAAGTGCCATGGGGGTGGAACTCACAAGCCCTTTGGAGCTCACAATTTGCCACAGATTGTCTCAAATGGTGCACATGGAACTACAGGACTTAATGTTTGCCCTGTTGGATTTTGGACTTGCTTTGTTCCAATGCTTTGTACTCCCCTGTTTGTAACTTTTGGAATGGTAATGTTTATCTTGTGCCTTTATATGTTGGAAGTGTTTAACCTGGTTTTCATTTGTACAGGGGGTTACAGTTAAGAGTTTGCCATAGATCTCAGAGGAGATTTGGGACTGGTAGTTTTCAGCAATGCTGAAACTGTTAAGACTTTAGCAACTCTTGCAGATGGACTAAATGCCTTTTGCATAAACAGATGTGCATGAATCTTTGGGGGGTCTAAGAACAAAATGTTGTTTCTAATGTAATGTAATATTAATAGACTTAATGGTGGTTCTTAAGGATTGTTAAGATGTGTTATAATGTCCAAGCTACAAAATGTTAAGAATAAGCATGCCTTTGTATCTGGAGACTGATTTAAAGAAATGTGTC
The DNA here is from genome assembly GCA_004363535.1 of Dasyprocta punctata. NCBI lineage: Eukaryota > Metazoa > Chordata > Mammalia > Rodentia > Dasyproctidae > Dasyprocta > Dasyprocta punctata. Next base: position 46,778 of record RJWM01006476.1, read on the forward strand.
TGGTTGCCAAGTTGACAGGGGGTGGATTGTTACAGTTTATACATTGTGTCAACTTGAGAAGTCTAGAAGCTTAATTAAGTAACTCAGCAGCTCTACATCCTAGGGTGTAGAGCACAAGCAGTTACCTGTTCATTGTGTCAATTTAAGAAAGTCAGAAGTTTAACTGAGAGACTCAGCAGGGATCCAGGGTTCTTATAAATGTCCTCATCCTCAAAGAAAGGCAAGGAGATTTGTGAATTCTATAACCACCCTGCTCGTGGAGTGTGCCCTGTGTACAATATAAGGGAGGAAAAAGAGGCTTGTTCTTGCCCCCTTTTACTCTGTCTGCTTTTGCTCTGCTGCTGCCTTGAAGTGTTGCCCCAGTGCCATACCACCCTGCCTTGGAGCCAGCTGATTATGGACTGAGACCTCCAAAAACTGTAAGCTAAGTAAAGCTTTCCTTCCCTAATTTTGGGTGTCAGGTGTTTCATCCCAGCAATGAAGGAAAAGTAACCAAGATACCCAGCTTCCCTCCATCACGCCCCTTCTCTGGAAGGATCCTCTCTCCAACGCTTCCAGGTGTGGGTCAACTGGTTCATTGGTAGTTCCCACCTGACCATGGTTCCCTCCCTGTCTCCATTTTCTAGAATTTCAGCATGGACCCAAGAGCTCTGAAGAAGCAGAACATTATGGAAAGAGAGGCTCCAGAATCTTATTCCAAGCCAATCACCACTGCGTGGAGCAGCTCAGAGCTTTTGCATTAGCCAGAGTTCTCCAGAGAGACAGAACCAGCAGTATGTCCGGGAGCCTTTTGACTTGTGACGGGATTATGTCCTGATTAACCTGTCATATGTGAAAAGCATCCTAAGCCAAAAATGCATTTAGTGCACTTAACCCACCAACCAGGCTTGGCAGACACCTGCTGCAGAGCATCGGTTGTTTGTCCTCCTGTGCACACGGCCAGCTGGAAGCTGCAGTTCCCTGCTGAGCCTGGTGTCAGAGAGTGCTGCACCAGATAGGGAAGCCCAGGAAAGCATCGGGATTCAAAACTCACGGTAGGATTCCTGCCTAGTGTGCATCACATTTGCACCATTATACAGCCAGAAAATTGTAAGACAAACCACTGTAACTTGGATACTGTTTGTGAATGAGTGTGTGTGTATGATTTATTACAAGGACTTGGCTCACATGATCAGCAAAGAATTAGCTATCAGTATTTGAATGCATGATTAAATGAACAATAATACTGAGGGCTCCTCAGTTAAGAAAGCCCACTCCTCAATCCATGGGTCACCCCACCCTCCTGGTGTCAGTGTGCCTGGGGACCCCTGGCAACACAAAATAGAATTATCAGTCTTAAACACTGTCCCCAAAGTTTCTAACCCCGTCCTTACTTTCCCATGCTTCCCCAAGCCAAAGGGGCAGCTGGTACAGCTTGATTCCCCGCGTGATAAGCAGCTCAGCTCCACAGCGGTTTCACTGGAACCACACTCAGGCCACGCCATGGCTGCCTCTGCACAGCGTTCTTGTTAGGCGGGAGTGCTGAACATGGGTGAGAGAAGGCATGTAACTTTGTTTCTAGCCTTTCAATCCTATAAATTCAAATCTCCCACTGCTTCTTTGCCTATAAAGATTTTGGCTTCTTGCAATGCCAAGAACTCTGAGCGTAACCAAGGAAGTGTGACGTTGTCGATATTTATCAGCTACCAAGTACTCATCAATCTTCCCCAAACCTTTGGTGAGCGAAATGTGCAATCTTCTTACTTTTTACTTTTTTGCAAACAGCTTCATTGATATATATAATCCACCTACCATCCAATTCATTTAAAGTATACAGTGACATGGTTTTTGGTCACAGAATTCTGTAACCATCACCACCATCAGTTTCATACTAATGTCAACATCTCCCCCCAAAATTCCTTACTTACCCTTTGACTATTACCTCTACTCTCACCCATCTCTCTTATTCCTACCCAACCTACTTTAACCTCTATAGATTTCCTGACTCGAGACATCTGTGTTATAATGTTTTCATTCTGTGTAAACGCAGTCCCGTAATAAGCACTGTGTTGTCACCTGCTTTACCCATGCTGTGCCATGCTTTCAGGCACATTTATGCCAGAGTGTGGTAAGTGCTTCATTCTTTTTGTGTCTGAAGAACGTTTCATTGCATGGAAATTGCTATGGCTTGTACCTACATGTTCCCTCAAAGCCTCATGCACTCATAGATGGGGCTTTTGGGGTGACTGGATCATGCATATTGATACCAGATTATTACTCCACTGATTGGCTTAGCATGGTTCTGGATGTAGATGATGGGTTTACTGAAGAAGGATGGCCCACTCTGGGTGCGCGTGGCACCAGCCAATAGGCTCGCAGCCCGGGGGAAATAAAAAGGGGAAGAGGAAGGAAGGTTCATTCCTTCCCTCCTGCTGCACCATTATAGAGAGCCCTTCTCATTACTGTCCGGGAAGTTTCTATTCGTTACCCCATGGGAAAGTTACTGGAATTCTAGTGAGTTAATCCCAATCCACTGTTTCCAGTGTAACCCGAGGCGAGAATAAAGACACTAAGGCATATTTACAGTTGTGGGGAGCCCAGGGGGTCCTAAGTCCAGCTGGGGGGATGACTGCCTGGGACAAAGGCCTCGACCCAGACAACATTGCTAGCAACTTGGAGCCACTTTTGTGCCATCCAAGCTCAGTGTCTGTCGCGGAGAGCAATCTGCAGCCTCCACGGCCCTCAGGCAAACACACTTGTCCCGCCTGCCTCTCCTTCCCATTGGTTGTGATGAAAACTATGCAAAGAAGAGCTTCCTGGTGTGGACTTCCTTGGACAGTGCAAAAGGGGCCGTAGAGCAGGAAGAAGCTCCTTCTGCCTGTTCTGTGTGAGACCCCATTCAGAGGCCCCTAGGACCTGGGGCAGGTGCTGGGTCTCTCTCTCAGGCCAGGCCTAAGCCGTTGCAGCTGCTAGGGTTGTCTGGAAGTGGACACACCATGCTGTCCCCTGGGGCAGCACCGGTTCCTCACTCAGGGTCGCAGTCGCCCCTACCAGACGTTTCTAATGAAAATACAGACTTTAGCATCGCAGTAGCCAGCTGCTAGTCTCCGGAGCTGCGCTGGCGGAGTAGAGGACGCAGTCTTTGTGCTCTCCATGTAGTGTGAGAAACGGCGAGGGGCGGGCACATGTGTCAAGGGCCTGTGGGTGAGTTTTAACCATGTTATGCATCACGTTACATTTTTGCATGCTTATAAATTGTTGCATTAAATTGTTTTCTCTTGGTTTTTCTTGTAGAATTAACCCACTTCAGTGCAGCATCACATGAAAATCTGCATTACAACTTTGGGAGGCTGAAAGTGAGTGATCAGGTGACCCCGCTGCCAGCGATGACCTGGAGCCTCCAGACCAAAGAAGTGAGTAAGGTATGACAGATAGAGACATACAGAGTGAAGACCTGGATTCAGATGAGGGAGGAGACAGTAGTGTAAATAGATAAGTGAGTAGTCAAAATGCTAAAAGTGATCCCGTGGTCCTGAATAATCCAGCATTAGAACTAGGTCAGAAAATGTTACTAGGTTCTTATAGGGTGAAATCTATTGGATGAATGCCAACACTGTGACTCACTGTTGGAAGTGGTTTATAACAGACCATACACTACAAGATATTTTGAAATACAGTAATAATGAAATACAAGTAGAACATTCTGTATGCATCAATAATAATACTCAAAAATATATCACCTAGGGTATAGCTCAGTGGCACAGTGGCTATCCTGCAAGCATGAGGTCATGAGTTTGATCCTCAGTACCCCTCCAAAAATAATAAATAAATAAATAAAATATATTTATCACAATATCTCACTATCTTCATTGCAGAACTTCATCATTCTAATTGCCAGAATCTAAAGGATTTGTGGGGAAGTAACTAAAGTGGCATTGAGATTTTTGCAATAATGACATACAAGAGACTTGGTTTCCTTTAAAATTGCCTACATTTTGATGACAAACAGACTTGCCAAGAAAGAAAAAAGTTCAATAATTTGACTGCTATTCACTCATTTTTTGAAAACCTTGTTTCAAACTGTCAAGCGATTTATACACTGTGTGAATATATGACAATCAACAAATGACTCACATTATTTTGTGGTTGTTGAAGCTTTCAGTGATATATGCCAGGTAAACCTTCCAAATAAAGTATAAAAATATAGGTCCTAGTAGATGCAGAGACAGTTTGCATCCTGAATTTAGAAATTTAACCTAGAACTCAGCCACCAGGTCTTTATTCATGCAGTAATAAACTATATGACATAGTAAAGAAATTAATTGCACCTATTTCAAAAAGTAACCCAAATGTCACATTGGACAATTGGTTCATGAGTTATTCACTGATGTTACATTTGCTAAAAGGGCACCATCGACCAGCACAGGAACTATTCCCAAGAACAAAGCTGATTCCTGAAAACATGTTGCAAGTTCACAGTAGAGAAATGCATAGTACAATCTTGGCATTTCAGAAAGACATAGCATTGGCCTTTCATATGGTGAAGAAAAAGCACTGTTGATACTGTGGATGTTTCACTACGGTGATAAGATTGATAGTGAGGCTGGGTGTGGTGGTGTAATCTCAACATGTGGGAGGCTGAGGCAGGAGGGTCCTGTGAGTTTAAGGTCAGCCTGTGTTACATAGTTCAAGGCTAGACTGGACTATGTATCAAGACCCTGTCTCCAAACAAACAAACAAAGATTGACAGTGAATGTTCAACAAAAATGATGCCAGCATGGTCACATTTTACAACAAAGTGACAGGCAAAGTAGATGTTTTTGACAAGTTATGCAGCAACTATGATGTCACTGAAAAGGCGAAGCATTGGCCAATGTTTGTGTTTTACTCATCCTAAACATGTCAGGCATAAATCGTCTCATAGTTTACAAAGACAATAGTAAGTGCAAAATATCACAGAGAAATATTCTTCGAGGATGTGGGACTGGAATTGGGAAATGGTCAACTACAAAAGAGGAAGAACAGTATAGATCTGCCCAAAGGACTCAGAAAAAGAATTCTGCAGCAGAGCAGTGAGCAGACAAGGGAAGCATCAGCAGCACCCCTGAGAAAGCGGGAAGACCAGCAAGACGCCAGGGGTGTCCAGCAAAGAGGGCAGGAAGACCAAGCACGTGTGCTCTCAGCGTAAGCAAGACCGGCGCACGGAGTGTGTTGCTGTCGTGTGTGAAGGCTGCCTTAGGTGTGACAGTTGAAGCACAGATTGCTTCTGTGATAGAGCTTTATTTGTATGGTTCACAGAGAATTTATTTCTGCTGTCATTTGTTAGACCTTGTTAGCAGGAAGGCAGTTGATGTGGAAAATGTTGCTGTGTATTCTAAATACTCATTACAGATTAAAATGCAATATTTTATTTTACTGACATTTTGTTTTTCCCTTAAGTACACATTGTTTAATATAATAAAACTCATACAATTAAAATTAATAGTTCATCAGTAGAAATGCTCCTAAAAAATAAACGTGGATGTGATGCGCTCCTCATAATGTGGCTTTCAAAACCTTTGCAGCGATGCCCTTGGGGCCGCAGGCAGGAGCCCCTCGCACACACCTGCAGGACGGAGGAGCACCCGCAGCCCTGAGTATCTGTGGGCGACAGATTTCATTTGAAGATGCATCCGGTATACACCTGGAGTGCAGATGTTGACTTTTTATAGACTCTGAGTTCTCCAGCTCGCAGGAGTTGCCCTGTCCTGGGAAACGTAAGTAAAACCTCCTGGAACACCATTTCACACACCGTGAGACCCCCTGGTGCCTCCTCCAACCCCTCTGACACCCAGGGATTCCCTGGGTAGTTAGGGTTCTCCTGACTGCGGGTTTTGACTGCATGCTTGACCTCTTGCTGAGTCTTCCCCACAGCTGCTTCCTTCTTTCTTACTACTCTATGTGCGCCAAGGTGACCTTTTCTGAGTGTGCCAGAGCCCCGCCTCCATCAGGAGATCCCAGGGAGTATGTTTCAGGTGAAGATTTGGGGGTGAGGTCCATGGGCTGGTGGGGCTACACTGCTGGAAGTGGCATAAAAGTGAAGGGCTATTGTTAAAATCCCCCTGGCCAACACAGTTCTGCTGGTTCAAGCAATGATTCTCTGCGACTCAGAAAAGAGCACGCCTTCCTGGAGATCTTTATCTCGTCTGCTGAGAAGTTGTAGCTCTGTGAACAGGGCACTGCTGTCTCTCCCCGGACCTGCACAGCGTGTGACAGGCACAGCGGGAGGGGGCAGCCAGTCTTACCACTGAGAGCTTCTCTCCGGTCACCTCTTTCCATCGGGCTCAGCCTTCCTAGATCTTACTGTCAGAGCCTGTGTCATCCCCATCGCTTTCCTCCAGTGACCTCTCAGCGTCCTTCTGCTCCTGTCCTTTTATCCCCTCCTTTTGCAATTCCTTGGAGAGCTTTGTACTCTTACTGCATTGCACAGAACTTTGTATTTCCTGCTTCTCTCTCCCACACATCCCACTCTGGTCCAAATTTACTCTTCCTCAGTGGAAGTGGCCCATCCTGGTGGTTTGCCATTGATTTCCTGGAGGTTTTTCCTTCCTGGGATCTCCAGAGCTCACGGTCCTGAGAACTAACACAGGGCCCCAGGCCAGCTTAGCAGCTTAGGTCTCGTGGTTGATAAATTCATTCATGGGATGAAATTGTCCAGAATGAGAAGGCTCCAGAGCAGGTCAGTCCCTTTTCCCGGGCCCCTCACACCTTCAAAGGAATTTCAAGAGCACTATTTTCATGTCTTCTCCCCGGAACCCTAGACGTAAACGTTCCCTCCGTCTGCACCTCCAGCTGACTGATGGGAAATTAGTGCCAGAGAAACGTGAGCGCCGCATGAGGCTGACGCGCGGCACAGGAAGTGAGGTGTAAGGCTGCTCATGCCACGTCTTCATCTTCCTGCTGGGTCGGAGCTGCTTCCCTGCCTCGGGAGCGGAGCACTGTAACCTCACACTCCTCTCCGCCAGGTGGATGCTAAAAAAATCTGTTCTTTAAAAAAAAACCAAAAACAAAAACAAAAACAAACCAAACAAGCAAAACGCATGACTCAATTCCAATACAGATCTTCAGTCTAGAACCCAGAACACTGAGTGTGCAAGAGGGCAGACTTTGAAAGAGACCTCAGGAGAACACAGCTGAAATCCTCTCTATGAACTCAGAGCTAAGGAGACTGAATCCAGGGAGGAAGCGAAATCTCCTCCCAGGATCTCCCGGGAGAGAAGGTCAGAAGATTGAGAGCCTGTGAGAAATGGCAGATACTTTACTAAGTGTTTGATTAGGAATGGAGGAGTGGTGGGTGTAGAAGAGTTTTAAAAATTAATTAAAATAGCAAAACATCTGGATTAGTTTTTTGAATCATATAATGTTAGGGCTACAATGGATCAGGAGAAGTGCCTAAAACTCCCCCCACTTTTTTTTTTATAAAAAGAAACAATACTTGGAGTCACAAGCAGGATATAATTCATTGGGCCTGGTGCAAAGTTAAAGCTGGGGACTCCCTGTCCAAGTACGATTAAGAATTTCAAGTTGGAAAGGGCAGCTCACCGAACCAAATATGTGACACTTCTAAGCACAAGGCTTAAAGGGACTGCACGGGTCATACACTTAATGAAGCCATCCCCGGGCACCAACGTTTCACATTTATACTCCACGTATAATGTGCAGAGCTCTTCACAGATAATCAGATTTGAGTTTCCCAATAGCCCCGTGGAGTAGCATGAATGTGGTCTTTATTTTAAACCATTTCCACATGGGGATGAGTTTATCATCCGTGACACTCTGATGGAATGAAATGACCCCCTGCCCCTTGCAGCATTTCTGTTCAATATCATGGCATTTGATCAATCTATTAGATTAGGTACATCTTAGCTAATTTGCTCATGGATTTTCATTTAACAAACTCATTAGCGATTGCTACAGGCTGAGCATTGTGGGAAGCATTTCAGACATCTACTGTGAGTTTATGCATCAGTGTTTCCAATCGGCACTCTGAGAACCAGAAATGTGAAGGTAGACCCTCAAGTCAGGCTGCGCTGTGATGCTTATTATTGACTGACTGCTTGATCGACTTGGTAGTGCTCGATATTGAACTCATGGCCTTCCCACTGAGCTAGGTCCCCAGCCCTTTATTATTATTATTATTTTTTTTTATTTTGAGACAGGATCTTGCTAAGTTGTGAGTCACCCAGACTGGGCTCAACCTTGACACCCTCCTACTACAGCCTCCCAGAATCCCGGGATTGCAAGTGTGTGGCACCACACCTGGCTCGTGATGCTTTTTTAAAAAATATTACTGCCTGTGATATGCAATGCAGATGTAAATTTCAAATTGTCTGTCAAGTAAGTGAAAGGCGAGCTGATGAGTGAGTCGCTAAATCACTCTTCTTCCTTTCCTACTCTCTCTTTTATCTCCTCTGCTGCAGTTTCTAGGGTGGGAAGCAGAGAAGGATAAAGGTAGAAGTTTCATATCATTAGAGGACTGTCTAGTAACCAAGTTAAAAGTAAGTGGGTTGAGCCGGGCGTGGTGGCGCATGCCTTTAATCCCAGCACTCGGGAGGCTGAGGTAGGAGGAGCGTTGTGAGTTCTAGGCTAGCTTGGGCTATAACACGAGCGCAAGGCCGGCCTGAGCTACATAGTGCAACCCTGCCTCAAAAAAAAACCAGGGCTGGGGAGTTTGGCTCAGCGGCTTAAGCGCCTGCCCTGGCAAGCGCAAGGTTTTGAGTTCAATCCCCAGTGCCGCAAAAAAAAAAAAAAAAAAAAAAAAAAGTAAGTGGGTTGGCCTGAGCCCTGCCCCGTGTCAGGGACCCTGGCCACTCGCTGAATATGCATGAGCCCCCCGCCCCCATCCAGCCTGCTGTGCATGAGGCCCAGGCCATGGACCATAATAAGCAAGAGCACAGTGCGGCCTGCCCCAGGCAGGGCAGAGGAAAGTTCCCTCCCGACTCTGCTTTTTCCAGTGACCTCAGAAGCCTTGTGCCGGGCACTGGAATCCCAAGGTTGGAGCATACTGACTCCCCGAGTCTCCAAGAGGGGAGTTTCCCTGGAAAGGATACCCAGTGGACTTGGGCAAAATTGGCTTTCTTGTGAAAGCTGCTGATATCTGGGTGCTGGCTGCTGCAGCAGACCCTAACGTCACCCCAACTAACCTACCCCCCCACACACACACAAACATCCCCTCTCTTCCACGCCTGACCCTCAGGAATGGTAATGTGATTAACACCTAGGAAGCCTTTCAAAATTCTTCCTGCTGCTGCTTTGTGTTTCTCCTGAAAGCTTCTGATTGCTGGCTGAATTCTATTTTCACCACCATTTGATATTACTTTAAAGACAGACAGGTCTGAACTCAAATCCTGAAGAATTAAGAACAACCAGGCCCTTTGATAATCACTAGTTCTTTCTCCTATAAAAGAATTTAGGGAAAAAGTGACTAAACACTAGTGATAAGCAGGGGGCTGTCTGTCTTCCTAACCAGGCACTGGTTTGGGGGGAAATTTTAAAAGGGAAAGTATTTTAGCAACTTGTTTTCTTTAGTCATAGATGTGTAGGAAAAACTGAGACTCCCGAGCATAACCATAAATCTAAAATTTAAACAGCAAAATAAAGCAGTTATTTTTAAAAGCCAGACATGAAAGCATGACAGTGGGGAAAGTTTCTGAGGAATACGTCGTTAGCTGAGCACATCGCTCTGTGGACGTCCCAGAGCACAGTCACACACACCCAGGGTTGCAGGCCGATCACCCCGGGGTCTCTTGATGCCATTAAGATGCAGGGAACACAGGGTGTGTGAAGGTTTTATTTGTGATCAGGGCCTTAGTAACCAGAAGTACAGAATAAGAAGCACACGAGCCGGCAGCATGGTTACCACAGTCAGGTATCCCGCACCATACGGAGTTGAGTGTGCTGTGCTTTCCCGTCGCAGGAGCACCCCACACAGGAATAATGCAAGACGCTGTGTGACATGGTGGTAGGGGTCTCTCCATTATCATCTTATGGGATGGACCCTGGACATGTTGCTGACAGGCATGTCGCTATCCAACGAGTGACTGTGGGCCCAGCAAAACCCAAGCTGGATGTGGTGGCTCGCACCTATACTCCCAGCACCCTGGGAGGCTGAGGCAGGAGGATCCAAAGTTCAAGCCCAGTCTGGGCAGTTTAGTAATTTAGGGAGACCCTGTCTCAAAATGAAAAGTAAAAGGGCTGGAGAGATAGCTCAGTATGAAGTCCCCAGTTCAAGCCCAAGTACTGCACACTGACCATAGTGGCTTGAGTGTTGGAAAATGATTGGTGTAGGGTTGAGCGCAGGCTTCTTTCTCTGGCTGTGTTGCTCTATAGTGCTGCTTCCCCTCCTGGAAAGCTCCTCCCAGCCCCGCCCACCTGGCAGGAAACAAGGCATCAGGGCCTTTTCATCTTGAGGCCATGGCAACGCCCAGAGGGGTCCAGGTCGAACTTGCTCTGTGGCTGATCACTGTAGGGTCACAAGTTCTTATCCCACGCCCCACGCTGCGTGCGTGTGTGCAGGGGGAGGTGTTGCCACGAGTCTGACATTCCCACCAGAGTCACGGTTGGCAGGCAGGGTTATTTGCATGCAGAATCTGTGGGCGCTGTCCCCCAAAGAAGAGGAGAAGCACACCCCACCCCCAGCCCGCGTCCTGCACGTCGGTTAACATTGCTGCTGAGTTGAGCCTAAGCGCAGTGGCTGGGCCGTGCAAGCTCGTCCCCCGCACGCTGAGGGCTGAGGACAGGAGGAAGACCCGGGGGACACAGGAGAGGCAGAAATCACGCTGGGAGGGCGAGACTCTGAGAAGAGAGGAGAGAGGCAGCAGACAGACGGGGAGAGACTTGGGGAGACCAGAGCCAAGACCGGCAGAAAAGGTCCCGGGGCCTCCACCTGCAGCCCCGTCCCTCCCAGAGAGTGAGCCAGAGCCGCTGCTGCCTTTCCGAAAGCCCCTCCCCTCGTTAAGAAGCTGAGAGCCGGGAGCCCCAGCATCTTTCAAGAGGCCACGGGGCATCGAGGGCGGAGGTACACACGGTGCTCGGCACAGTCGCCTTCCTTCAGCAGGAGGTGGGAGCCGGCAGCTCAGCCCAGCCACCCTTGAGGACTGCCGGGATCAACGGCTGTCACCACAGTGGCCTGGCTCTGCCAGGGGTGAGCCACCAGCCCTGTGCTGGAGGAGTCTTTTCCCATGCACCTAGCCAGGCTCCACGCTCCTGATCTTATTTCTCTGTGCAGTGTGAGACAGGCAGGAGGCGAAAATAGACTCAGAGCCAAATTTGCTATCGCTGCATTGGGTAGCTGCTGGGAGCCCGGCGCCGAGCAGGGTGGAGCCCCAGAAGCAGGAAATTCAAACCCCTCCTCCCACAGAACCAGTGGTGGGTGGGGCGGAGCAATGTGTGCACGCCCAGGAGCTAAACCCAACCCGATGACGTGTGAGGTGTCACCAAAGAGACCACTGCGTCCTACCGAGAGCCGTGATCCGAGTTCTGCCTCTGGCGGAGGGGATGGGTATGAATCGGATCTGGACTGCTGGGCAGAATCCACATCTCCCATACTTCCAGCCTTTCCTCTCTGTGGGAAACGAGCTGGCATGCGAAGGCTGCTTCTCCTCACCCCTTCACCCACTCCGACCTTGCCGAGGCTGAGGGATGGATGAAGGATAAACCTGGATAGAGCGACGCGTGTGTAACCCACCCACAGGCAAAGACTGGGGAGGCGTGCCTGGCTCTGCACCACCTGTCTTGCTCTTTGCAGTCATCACCCACCAAGAAGCCACTGTTGAGAGCTCAGTTGTGTCCCCCCGGTTTCTGTATTGAAGTATTAGGACCCACTACCTTAAAATGGCATTGTGTTTGCAGAGGGGTCTCTAAAGAGGTGAGCAAGGTTAAACAAAGCCATGGGCTAGCCCCTAACCCAACTAAGAAAAAGAGATTAGGATGCAGGCACCCACATGGGAAGACCATGTGGAGAGAGAATTAGCAGTCTGCCATCGACAGCCAAGGAAATGGACCTCAGAAGAGCCCTGCAGACACCTGGGCCTCGGGGTGCTGGCCCAGCGTGTTGTGAGAAGCTCGCAGCCTGCCCACATCTCAGTGGCCCAACACCAGTAAGTATTTCTCGCTCACATCTCGCTGGCAGTGGAACTTGGATTCTACATGCTACTGCAGTGCAGCAGAGACATCGCTCGTCCTGGCCGTGGGTCTCAGATTCCTGGGAACTATAGTCGCCACAGTGGTGGGAAGGCAAGGTGGTGACCCAGTATTCATATCAGTGACTTCCGGGGGATTCCCAAGACCGCTTGTCTTGTTTGTGTCTCGTTCCCATCACAATGGTAGGAATGCGAGATGGTGACCGAATGGTGCCCTGTCTTCCCCAGCAATGACACACATCACTCCGGCCACATTCCACTGGCCAGGCAAACCAGGCATGGGAAAGTGTAACCCTCTCGAATGTCCAGAAGGAGGAGAACTGGAAATATTCGTGTGTGTATATGTGTGCGTGTGTGTGAGTGTGTGTGGTAGCCAGACCCATGTGAAGGTCCTCACAAGAACCAGTCATTCCCCTAAGAGATGGGGCCTCGGAAAATGAAAATTTTATTAGTCAGTTTTCTGTCCCCGGGACACAATACCCAACACCCATAACTTAGAGGAAGACAGAATTAATTTGGGTCATGGTGTCGGGGATCCCCAATCACCCAAATGAGTGTATGGTGAAAGCTTAAATAAATGAGACAAGTGGTATGATTTTAGGGTTCCAGGAGGCTCAAAACCCTCTGCAGAGTTTGGGACTCTGGTGGCTAAGACAGGGGATGTCTCTGGGTGGCCCGTATTTATTTAGTATTCAAACAAGGAAGGGGTTAGAGTGGAAAACTCAGGAAACTGAACAGACCTTGGGAGTGGTTCAAGGACTTTTCCAAGTAACAGATTATATTAATTTAGGAGAAGTATCTTAGGAGAAGATCTCCGTGTTGCATGTCACTACAGGAGTGAGATGTCTGCAGCTACAGTCTTTATTTAGTCAACTGGAGTTGGAGCCAGGTGTCCTCAGTTGTGACCTTATCTTGCCCTTGGAGGAGTCTCTTTGTTCTCGGGTCAGCCATGCCTCTGCCATGCCACAGCCCTGCACATGTGTTCAATTTCCAGCTTCAACAGCTCCCAACATCATGGCTTCAGGGGACTCAGTCTATGGTCAGCTGGCTTCAAGTCAGGAACAGCATGGCAGAAGAGTATGGTGCAGCAAAGATGCTTACTTCATGGCATCTTGGAAGCAGATTAGAAAACAGTGTCAGAGAGGAAGAGGTCGGGGGCCAGGGACCAGATGTAGACCCCAAAGTCACACCTCCACGACCCACTCTGACACATTCAGAAGTGTGCTCTGCCAGTCAATCACCCGGGCCACTCCCAAGTCAAACCAGTCGACGTAGTCAAGTTTAACCATCACAGAAACTATTGCCATGCTTCTCCATATCCAATAAGCAAATGTCTGTTAAGCAGCTAGGCATGTGTAGGCAGCAGGAACTGTCCTGACCTCCCACACTTCAGTGCTGGTAGAATCTCTCAATCAGCGTGATGACAAAATAGCATCACAGAGTTCTAGTCTAAAGCAGGTAAAATTATGATAGAAACATCTTTTTTGTTGGCTTTAATGATAGAGAAAAAAATGTTAGTTTTGGAAACAAGAATTCATTTTTCAGCAGCTGTGGTAAGGGAAGCACTTGGGGAAGAAGGAAAGACTGCAAGTTTCTCTCTTGACAATCCCAAAGTGAGTCTTGGAATGCTCACAGCAAGGTCGTCCTCAGAGCTGCTGGGAACCTCAGGAAACCACATGCTCAACTGGCTTATTTTTCAGGCAAATAATTGGGACCTAATTACTACTTTTTAAATCAGGACCTCAGGCAGGGAAAATATGAAGGTGCTCCGTTCTCCATTACCTTAATGACACCATCCTCTTTCTTAGCGTGGGCTGCAATAGAATAAACTGGGTGACTTACAAATGACAGACGTTTATTTCTCAGTCTAGAAGCTGATCATCTGAGATCAGAATGCCAACATGGTTGAATCCTTGCAAAGGCCCTTCTGGGTCGCAGGTGGCCATGTTTTGATTTAATACACGATGGAAAGGCAGTGAGACAGGGAGAGCCCTCTTGGGTCCTTTTGCAAAGGTGCTAATCCCAGTGATGATGCCCCATCCTCCTGACGCAATCACCTCCCAAGGGCCCAGCTCCTAGTACCACCACAGCCTAGGTTGGGGCTCCTATGTGGAGATGCTGAGGGGGTCATGAACCTTCAGTCCATTGTTCCTTCCTCCAACACTGATTCCCACATCTCTTATCCTATGCCTGCCTCTCCCCCACTTTGGATTTGGTTGGAGGAGGAAGGCATAGGGGAGGGGAGCAGAGGGTTAAAAGTGCATAGAAAGAAGGGGAAGGTTGAAAGAGACTTTGTGAGGAGTGGGTCTCTGTTAGATTCGGAATTCAGCCACCAAAGAAAGACCTGTAGGACAGCAGACCTCTGGGCTCATCCAAGCACAGATTGGACAAACGAAACCCGCTGGGAAGCCCCCAGAAGTCATTGCTGTAAATACCAAGCAGTATTGTCACTATTCATAGGTACAGAGGACAAAACTGGCAGACCAAGGGTTGGGTGAAACTATTGGAGAATGAAGGCAGGAAATGGAATTGTAAGCATCAACAAAACTCTGTTGGTTTCCTCTTCCTCTTTTAAAATGACAAGATGGATTTTTTAAAGGATGAGAAAGCCCTTACTTTGCCAGAGTGGTTAGGTTCTCCAGATGTCAGATCACCTGCTACAGCATTTCAGTCGTGACTTGCAAATTCATCTCATCTAAATCCTTTTTAAGGATTGCAAGCTTTGGTCCCTGCGGCAGAATTGAAAGCTATAAAAATAACTCAGTGGTTCCCCTCCTGGGCTGGAGACAGATGCTGCAGCCTCAGCAACCTTCAGAGGGAACTTGGTCTGCTTTGGAGCTGCCACAGGATTTCCAGACAGGAGCAGGGGGAGGTGAAGGCCCACAGAGTCCATCAGAGCCATCGGGTTCGTTTCTCTGAAACATCTTAAGAGGCACATTTGGGGGGTCTGAGGAGGGATCTTGCTCCTGAGTTGTGCCATCCGGTGTGTGGACATTCCGGGCTCCCCTCTGTATGGATGAGCCCGGAGTTTGGGGACAGCCCTGCGGGGAGCCTCAGCCCCCTCTGCCGCTCTCCGGGCCGGCACCCCTGCAGCCCAGGAAGGAAGCACAGTGGGAAGGCTGATGTCCCGTGTGCAGCTGCAGCCAGCAGTGCGTCAGGTGGGATGTGTGTCATGGCAGAGAGATGGCTCGTTTTGGCTGAGGACATTTTGGTCCAGTTTTGGCCTAACTTTGTTCCTGTGCCAAAATGGATCATCTCGGACCGACCCCAGAATGCCAGCTGCCAGAGACTCCTTCATTTCCTTTGACCTAGGAAAAGGAGGTGAGAGAATGCGGGCCCCCGTCTATTGCAGACTTCTGCACAGAGCCAGAAGATAGCACCAGTATTTTGCCCTGGTTATTTTTAATAATCAGAGGAAGGAAGGTCTGTCTTTATGATGAAGAGGGCTGCCTCTTCTGTGTTGACCTGGCTGGCCTGGGATGCCAGCCATTTGGTCACACTGTTCTGGGCGTGCCTATGGGCTGTTGAGGTCCACATCTGAATAAGCATGCTGCCCTCTGTAATGTAAGGGGGCCTCATTTGATCCCCCGATTCCTGAGTTATCAAACTGGCTGCATGAGAGGGTTCTTTCTCTGCCTGCCTGTCTCGAGTTGGGCCATCAGTGTTCTCCAGCTTCGGATGTGGACTCAGAATGGAACGAGGTCACCTCGTCATCTCTCTTATCCCCCCTAGGTCCAGACTGCTGACTGCAGATATCGGGATATTTCCACTTCCATAACCACCATCTGAGCCAGCTGCTTATAATAAATCTCTGTAGACATTGATCAATCTACCTAGTAGATATTTCATATATACAAGGAGAGGAGAGGAGAGAGAGAGAGAGAGAGAGAGAGAGGGAGAGAGAATTGGTTCCATCTCTCTGGAGGGTCTAACAGAAGCTAGCTCCCAAAGCCCACACTTTCCCAAGATGGCAGACAGTATGCTACCACACTTCTGATCCAAGGGTGAGCTTAAACTCTTGCTCTGCCATTCATGACCACATACCCTTGTGTGGGTTGCTTTAGTCTTTTTTTTTTTCATATTTGAAAATGGGAATAAAGGCCTCTGCTTACTTCCCAGAGCTCCACAGGATAGCGGAATCGTGTTTATGTGACACTTCCTCGTGGTCAGTGAGTAGTGTTGTTACAAGTGGAGGCAGTGCTGCTGGGCAGACTCTACGGATCACAGGTGGACTTGGAGGATTCAAAACCCCAAGGGGAGGGGCTCCAACGGGCGGTAGGTAAGCTAGTTCCTTTGGTGAGAGGTGGCTCTGCCCGGTGGGGCTGGGGTAGAGTCAGCCTCCCTGCCCTGGGCTTAGTAGTGTGACCATGAGCTCAGCTCCCCTGAGTTCCCTGTGGTTCTCCTGGTTGCCGAGGAGAGCAGGGACTTGCTCAAGGGGAGCCCTGATGTCTAAATCTTCACTCTCCCAGTCCCTGAGCAGCCCCGTGGGACTATCTTCAGTGTAAACACCCTCTCTGGTTCTGGTTGGATGCTGTTGGCACCCAGCTTCCCCTGCCAGCCTCTGTAGGACCCGGCCCTCTTACCCTTTCCCTGACCCTGGATCCGGCGCGTGTGGTTTCGGGTTAAGACCCGGGCTTCCTCTTTCTGGCTCCCAAGTGAGGACTGAGCTTCTCCCTTCGCTCCCCCTTTGTCTGGGCAGTCACCACACAGATATTCCCTAGCATGGATGAAGAGGCTGCACTGTAATCCGCAAGGTCCCTCCCAAGGCCTGACCTTTGGTCTAGAGCTAATATCTTCCACAGTGGATCTATGGAGTAGACTTTCTCCCATTCTCCTTCATCCCCCATGTTGCTAAAAAATAAATGTAGTCTATGTCAGGTCCAGGCCCATGCAGATGAAAGTCTTTTATGGTTTCCTTCCCTGGGAGCTGGAGGGTGTTTTCAATATTTCGTGGAGAGCAGAGGTCTAGCTGCCTGGGCTTCCTTCTGTGAGACCCACTATCCACGTGAGGGGAGTCAGGCTTTGACTTGCAATAGGTTTCAAGCAGTATCTCCACTCTAGCTCCTGCGGGTGTTGCCAGCAGCGAATCTCTTTCCTTAAAGTGGGTAGCAGCTCTGGAGTGCTTGTTACTCTACCTGTTCAGAAATGAAGTCCAGGGAAAAGACAAGAGTCACCCCCCACACCCAGAGTTCTGCAGGAATACCAGAGTTCTGCAGGAATATCGCAGAGAGGAAACAGTCTATCAGGGCATAGGCTTCTTGGTGTCCCCCTGGAAGTTAGAGCTCCTCCCCTGCTCTGGCCACCCCTCCGGCAGGCCCTGAAGGTCACAGACCCACTCGCTCCACCCTGCAGGGTTTGAAGGACAAGTTGATGGGACAACGGAGACTGGACGCTTGCTTCTGTCCCTGCTCACTCGATCGTGCAGCAGTAGACTCACGGGTGACCTCAAACATTCAGACCGGGACCCCAAACCAAGGGTGACCATTTCATACCTATAAAGTCTGTTTTCCCAGTGAGTGTTTTCCCTCTCTAAGTCGATAAGATTCTTATTTTTACTTATTTCATCGAGAGACACATCGACTGTGCTGCCCCACGCGCAGCTGGCAGGAAGCAGAGGTCTCCTGGATGATGACGGTGGAGTTTAAGGCCTTCCACTGGCCGTGTGCATTTATCAACATTACTGATTCACTTAGGGGACCCATTAGGGAGAAGCCTCTTCTCTTCCACAGAATAACTTTTGCTTTTAAAAAGTAATGCTTATCAGGCTCTGTTTTTAGACCTCTTACTGCTTTAGAAATATTCGAAAGCAACAATTGCGTGGACTATAGAATAAGGCAAGTCCAGACTGAATGCCGGTTTCACTGTCCTAGGTCTGAAGCTCCCAAGCCCATCATTAACCTGCCTTGGTCTTTTTGGGGGGTAACCGGAAGGGATAGAGCTGTCAGGAGGAGATGCAGGTAATCTGGTCCTGAGCAGGACCCAAGGAGCATTTGTTGGATTTATACGAAGTGAATCAGATCTTAATCCCAGCGCATTTTAATTACAAGCTCGTTTGTTTTCACTTTGCTGAATTACCACCAAGTTCAATCATATTGACAGAAAATGCTCTTTGGCTACTTATTCCTCCAAATATCTTTTTTTTTCCCTCTGAAAATAAAATCGCACATCTGGGACCTATTAAATGGTGGTATATATTTCAATATATGTTTCTGCTAATACTTTAGTAAACAGAAACCACATGAATGCTGACTCCTCAAATACAGTAGGCACTAGGCTGCCCCACGTTCAACACTGCAGGAATTCTAAAAAGCAAGCCCAAAATTAAATAAATAAATAAGTAAATAAAGTGAGTCCATCAGAATTTCCAAAATTAAAATAATGCTTCATGCCACTTCCTACTTCCTAGAATAAGGACAGTGTTTTGGTTGCTTTTCTCTCATTGCTGGGACAAAATACCCAAAGTCCAAGATGAAGGAAGGAAAGGTTTTTTTAACTTACAGTGTTTGGCTGTCTCGGTCCATACACGGCTGGCTCCAAGGCAGGGTGGTGTGACTCTGGTGTGACTCGGGCCGCCATTCATGGCAGAAGCAAATGACAAGAGTGAAAAGGACAAAAAGGGAGGAGCAAGCCTCCTTCCCTCCCTTATATGGTAAGACAGTTCCACCCCTGGGTGGGCTCAGCACTCACACAGCCAATCCCAGCACTAGACAATGAACCAATCACAAATGCTAGACTTAGCCACCTTGGAAAGGCCCACCCCTCATGACCACATGAGACTTTGAGGGAACATTGAGACACAAACCGCA
Organism: Dasyprocta punctata; assembly: GCA_004363535.1. Lineage (NCBI taxonomy): Eukaryota > Metazoa > Chordata > Mammalia > Rodentia > Dasyproctidae > Dasyprocta > Dasyprocta punctata. The sequence goes on from RJWM01006476.1 coordinate 65,742, forward strand.
GCAGACAGTTTTAAAAGTCAACGATGTTCTTATTTATACAGAAGGCAGGTTCTGTATAAAAACACTTCTGACTAATAATGCACTTACCCAACAGTGGATTAAACAAGTAGATGGATACAATAGTATCTTGATTCATGAGCTTAATTCTTCCATGATTCTGGTCATAAAATGAATTGGACGAGATGCAAATCAAATTTCTCCATAAGGTCAACACTCAACCTTTGACTCAGCTTTCGACCAGAACTGTGGAGAGAATCAAGTTCACAACTAAGGCATCATTGTATTTTGTTGTTTTCCTGTTTTCTCAGACAGAAACCCCCAAGCAGAGCCATCTTCTTTGTGACTCTTTGGCTGTAGAAAGCTGTGCCATACCTGGACAGCAAGGGCACAACCAAGGCGGGGGACGTAGGTTTGCCACCTGCCACCCGCCATCTGTGTCCTTGTTCATCAAGAAAGCAAGACGCTTCTCAGAAACAGTGCACCGACCTCCACCTCTGGCCACTCAGGGGAGACGGGGAGGTGGATCTCGCTGCCTGGGCTCCGTAGCAGAGGCAGACCAGAGAGGAGGGGGCACAGGGTGGGGTCAGGGCAGCCCGTCTCCCGTGGCTGTCGCCGTGAGTCCTGTAGTAGCCGCAGCAATGTAGCCAGCTTCCAAATCTCTTCGAAGTAAAGTGAGAAGATGACAGCGGCAGCAGGCTGTGGAGGAAGGAAGAAGAATTTTGGGCTCAGACGTGTGGGGAGCGGCTGAAGCTGCAGATGGTTCATGTGCCGGGCGGAGCAAGGCTGAGCCCACGAACACTGGGTGGGTGAGGCAAGTCACGTGGATGAACTCTTGGGTGGAGAGCGTTCCCGTGGCACTCAGTCTCCCTCGTGTACAAATAAATGCGCTGCAGCCATTGGCGCTCCCTTGCTCCTTCCCCTCGCTCCTTCTGCCCACCTCCTGCTGCTTTGCACTTCCCACTGGGAGGGAGGGCTCCCCACGGCCTCAGTGTTCTGTGTTCCAACTCTGGTCCTTTTCCCCATCCTCTCACCGGCCTCGCCCTGGGAACGTGGAGACAAGCGTGGGACGTGGCACAGACCCGCCCAAGCTTGGACCCTGGGCTGCCTCTGACGGAGCGGGTTGGCCCTGGAGATGTCACTTCTCTTTGAACCTCTCTGTCTTCACCCACCGCTGCTATCTTGGATCTCATTGCGAAGAGCACATGGAAGAGCGTGAACGCTCTTCTCGGGCTGCTGATCCCCCTGCCGTGACGGGATCGGAGTGAGGGACCAGCCCTGAAGGAGTGGGTGAGGGGAATGCCAGTGACCACGGGCCCCAAATGGGCTCAGGGTTTGTGCTGGAGGAGTGAAGGAAGGGGCAGGAAGACAAAAGCCCTGCGGACAGAGGAGGACAGAGAGGACAATCTGGGATCGGCAGCCGAAACGACACCGGTCTCACCCACTGGAGCAGGGGTGACAGATGGTGGGGGTCTGCGGCAAAGACTGGAAGTCCAGGGGCCATCTAGCCTCGAGGAGATCGTGGAAGTGATAGCCAGGTCTTCCCTGCCGGTGAGAGCCCCACACTGAGGAAAACTTTCTGGGAGGGAAACTGGCTTCAGCAGGACCAAGATGGCAGTGATGAGGAAGGAAGGAGACCATTCAGCCAGAAATAGAGGTGGGGGGAAAATTCCAGAAGGAAACCCTTTGTGCTCTTCACACCCTGAGAAAACGACAGGAGACTGAGCTCTGTGAGGTTACATGGCATCTGAAGAGATCCTGGATACTCGCAAAAACTGGGCAGAATCAGTTTCCCATTAAAATGGACAGCAGAAAAGCAATGGTGTTAGTCCCACAAAAAGCTGTTAGGAAAAGAAGGGCAAGCGGGCCTAACACACCGATGCTGGCAACGCCAGGAAGACCTCCCACAAAACAGACCGCAGCTATTACTTTCCAGCAGCTAGAAGTCATTGTATGAGACACACAAGCATAAAAGACATCACAATTAGAAAAATTAAGAATGATAACTCAAGAAATAGTTCAAAATAAGAACAAAATACTTTAGAAACGAAGACACTGAACTCTATGTAAAAGATGACAAGTAGAACTAACAAAGGATACCTTCAAAGAAATAGAAGGCAAGAAGGGGAAATTTTTTAAAATCAAAAATAAACGAAGAGCTGACACGGTGTCAGAGAAAGCAGCAGTGTTGAAGACAGGTAAGAAGAACTAATGCACGAACAGAAGGAGCCCCAAGAGGAAAAGCAAAACCAGGGAGGAAGGGAACAAATTCTAAAACTGTAATTGAAGAAAACTTCCCAGAAATCAAAAGACGTTTGAGACGAATGCCAGCTTATCACCCCCGTGCGCTCCTGTGGGACCAGAGTATGGGGCACTGCCCCAGATACCTGCCCACTTGCTCTGTGGGGGAGCAAGCCCTCTGCCCCCCGTCAGCCCCCAACCCCTCTCTCAGGCACACAAGGAAAGTGCAGGTGAGAACATGCAGTCTCCGCCTCTTCCCGGGGCTCCTGGAAGTTCTGTGTGGCCATGTTAGCCCACGCCGATATTTCAGATGCTAACGCTTCAGATGTTCTTAGCAGCTTCCAAGGCCCCTCCTTCCCTCCATGCTGTGCCAAAGGTAGGCCACGGCCGTGTCCCACATCTTCTCAGAGGGGCTCGTGAAGCTCTGGGACTCAGTCTTCCTGGATGTGTTGCCACCACAGATCTCTCATGGACTGAATGTGGTAAGACGCTGTGTACTGTACGGCTTTGTTGCTGTAAGCCATATTCTCTTATGGCTTTCACCACTGCAAGTCAAGAGGAAACTCCAGTTTTTTGAAGCTGTTTTCAGTGGTTATAATTGGTCGGTATTATTCTGACTATTGTGTGGGGACATGTAGTATAGATAACATAAATACGCAATAGTGAGCTTTTTGATTCTGTCATTCACTGTGTCCTTGACAACCGCAGTATTTTGGATAGAATATATCTCTATTATCAAACTCAATTCACTCCAAATTCATGTTTGAACACCCTAAAGTTTGAGAACTGGAAATATTTTTCCCGTCACAAATAATGGAAAACCAAATAATTGGTTCTGAGGTCCAAATATTACACATACGAATTCATTTTTCCTTGACTTTAATGAATTTCACAATGATTTCTTTCTTTAACGCTATTGTGGTTCTCACAGTTTTCCTTAGCTTTACTGCTAATATCTTGAACTTTGGGGCCATAGTTACAATGTTTTACAAAAGTAAAGCACACACACAAAAAGCACAATGAGGAATATTTGAAACCATTAGCACAAGCGCTGCGTGTTGTCTGGTCCAGAGAGACACTTAGACCGAAGCATCACCACTTGTGTCTGCGTCGAGATGTAATGCATGATTCACTCTCAGCTCGTGTGGGTTTTTTCGGTTTGACTACCAAACAAAGTTCCAAACACCAATCAGATTTTTTCTGAATTTTGCTATTCAAGCAGTGGAAAATTCAAGCATGGAGCTGCTGAACAACATCTATCTATCTACCTATCTACCTATCTATTCTCCTACAACTCTGAATTGTAGTTGGGAATAGTACCTCAAACTTATTAATTCTGTTTATTAAAAATGTTCAGATTCAATGGCCCATCTGGTCATGATAAGAATCTGTAATTCTCACAGTGTGATCTTTAAATACCATTTCTTACCATTAGAAACCACAGTTTATCAGAGAAAAATTGATTCCACCTGTGGAGCAGGAAGCACAAATGAATATAGAACATTTTGTCCTCCCAAGTGGAATAATGCAATCAGCCACTACTAGGGTCGCATCTAGAGGTCTCAATTGCCGACCTTAGGAGCCATCCACTGGCCAAAGATGAAACACCTTGGATTCAATAAAGGCAAGAAATGCAAAGTATTGCAAGTCATTAAATATGTTTGCACTCATGGGTTGATAATGATTTTATTTTTAAACTCTAATTGGTCACTTTTACAAAATGATATAGGAGACCCATTCATTATCTTGAAGATAAGCAAATAAAGGGAAGAAACCAAACGTTTGTTCCCCCTGACTGAGCAGCCAGAGGGGGCACCAGGAGAACCCAGTCAGGTCAGACCGCCAGGAGTCTTCAACGCATAAACTGCAAGCAGCACCAAGGGAAGAAAGAAAACAAGTAGATTAAAAAGCTGTTGGTTTTTTAAAAGTAAGCAAGGATAGAGTGTAGTGCTAAGGATGTACACCTAGATAAGAAAAACGTAAAAGACGTACCACAGTGATGACTGTAACAGTCAAAATAGCGGTTATGTTTGGAGAGAATGGAGGATGTGTTATGGGGTACATGGCCAATTTCCACTTCTTGAATTTAGAAGGTGTAAGCCTTACAATCTACAGTGATGTTTCGTATGATTTTATTTATCTGTGTTTTATTTCACAATAAAAGGTTTTTTTAAAAAAATTGTCTGAATTCAAATTACCATCTGGGCCCCAACTTCCAAACAGTGAATTGCATATTTCTATCAATGAAAATAAAACACAACATAATTTTTTTAAAAAACAGCAATCTGAAAGAGCAAACATATTTTAGATTGAGCTGTACTTCCCTGAGTGAGTCTATTAAACCCCAGTTTACAAAATCTTTTTACTGCCTTACAAAATTCTTTCAGAAGATTTTGTGCATCCTTGTCCTTGCCATGCCAAGCTAAATAGCTAAAAAAAAATTTCCTTTTCAAAATTTGAGGAACATGCCATCCTATGTACAATAAAAAAATGCACATAGTAAAAATGATGTATTCTTTCCTTTTTTTTTGGAGGAGAGGAAGTGGGTAGAAATACCACATTCACATATTGCTGGAGGCAGCCCTGGTGCCTCTGTGTGGACACGTGCGCAGCCTTCAACAGAGGAACCTCGGTGAAACGGGGATCTTTGACAGCACGAGTGAGAGGATGGAAGGTTTACCACGATTTTAAATGCTATCCAAGGAGTTCATTTGTCCTTCGAAACGAGATTTCAAAGGCCAAATACGAGCCCAGAACAGGAATTTTATCAACAGTGGAATTTACTGTCTTGCAAAAGGGGAACCCGGGCCTTCGTGGGTCTTTTGAAGCTCCGGGTGGCTTTGTCCTCGGCTGTCCCCACATAATCAGCCCATTGATGCAGGCACTGTCTCACGCAGTGAACGCAGGCCTTTGCTCACAGCTCCGTGTCTGGCTGGAGCCCAGGGAGGCTTGGCCCCAGTGACGGGGGCGGCAGCTCCGGAAGTTCTCAGATGTGCAGAGAAGTGAACTGTGGCCTGGTAGGACGCCGGGCCCTGGGTCCTCCTCGGCTTCAAAGGCTGGGGGAATCTGTGCCCAGTGACCTGCGTGGCCTGCCTGACACGTCTCTTCCCCATGGGACAGAGGGGGTTGAAGGGTCAGCCCAGCGAGCTTTCCGACCTTCATTTCTCAGAACTTGAGAGCCGGGCGTGTGCAGAACCCACATTTCCAGACGCTCCGCGCCAGCTTGCATGGTACCCTTGTGTCCTCCGCTTTAGAAGGCTCGACTGTCACTACTGCTGGTGACGCTCGTGCCTGGTAGGAGGTGTCTCACACGTGCACACCGTTCTCATTCAAACCACTACCGCCGTGTAGCTAAGTATGATTATTTCCACCTTATGGATGGGGCCGTTCAGCCAAGACCACCTGCTTCATCTGGGACAGAGCTGTGACTTGGGTCTGAGAGCTCCTGAGTCTGCTCCTACAGCGTCATGCATGCTACGGTGCCTACGGCAGAGGAGTTCACGTCCACCGACCTGGACACACAGGGCACTGGCAGTCACAGCGGCCACTGACTGAGCCCAGGCCAGGCACTAGACCAAACTTTACGAAACACCTCACTTTACATGGGCAGGTATAAATACGGATAACTTCATGCACACGTAGCGGCCTCATGAGTGTGGCCAGCCTCCGGTCAGGCTGCCTACATTTGTTCCCAGTTCCACATCAGCTGCGTGACCTTAAACAAACAACCTAGCATCCCCAGCCCTCGGTCTCCTAGTCCAAAAACACCCTCCTCCCTTTTCAGTGAGGATTAAATGGAATAATCCACGCAAGGTATGTGTGGCTCCTGCTGCACGACAGGCTCCCCATAAATTAGACCTTGCTATTGCTAGTAGTAATATACAATGTCTTGGTTACTCTTCTTTTGTTGCTGAGACAGAGTACCTGATGCCCAAAATTAGGAAAGGAAAGGTTTATTTTTTACAGTTTTAGGGGGTTTCAGTCCATACCCAGTTGGCTCCAAGGCTGCGTGGCATGGCGTGGCGTGGCGGGGCAGCCATTCATGTCTGCTGCAAACAGCAAGGTGCAAACCCTGCGAGAGAGGGAAGATGCACCTTCTTCCTGCCCTGACACTGTATGTCGGCTCCACCCCTGGGTGGGTGCAACATTCACACCACCAATCCCAGTGCCAGACAGCAAACCAGTCCCGAATGCCAGACTCAGTCCCGTCCATGATTACATGAGGCTTAAGTGGGGGCCATTCGACCACACTATAACATACAACATATTACATTACATATTATGATGTCATATTATATAGGGAGCCCTTCCTGGACCTCGTCTCCATCCAGGAAGGTTTGTATTTGTAATCCCATGGAAAAGTTATTGGAATTCTAGCGAGCTAATTCCAATCTACCACTTCCAGTGCATCCTGTGGTAAGAATAGAGACATTAAGACATATTTATCATTATGGGGAACCAAGGGGTCCTAAGTCCGGCCTGAACAAAGTCCTTGACCCAGGGCCCAGCCCAAATTTTATTAATTTTTAAAGAAGGGAGTGGTTTGAAGATGAGTGACTGTGAGAATGTCTGGAGATATGTGAGTACTGTAAGCTGGACTAGGTAGGGGGTCTGAAATCACCTCTGCAATATGCAGAGAGAAGGATATGCAGAAAGACTAATGTGCGTAACACAATTCCAGGTAGTATGTAATGTGTAGGAGGTTGTGCTTTGGTAGAGATGTGCAAACTGTCCTGCCCTGGGAAGTCAGAGCCTTGTATCTCAAGGCTCCCTCCCGGTTGACAGCCCTGGAGCCATGGCTCTTTATCCTGCCTGGCTCAACCATGTTTGGGGAGTCACAGGGCGGGGAAACAGTGACTGTGGCCTGGCTTCCAAGATTATGCACCAACACCTCAGCCAGCCCTGTTTACATTGCTTAGAGCCAACTGAAGAGAAAAAGAAATGGCCCAGCCAGCTCTGTGCATATCAGTACCTGGAGACAGGACCAAATTTAGCCAACATGGAGATAACTGCTCATTATTCAAGGAGGGTCGTTTAGGTGGTCCTGCACAATATTGTATTATCATTATTACTGTGATATAGGCTTACAGGGTCTACTTTCTAAAACAGCTGACACAGCTTGATAAAGAACAGCCTTCTCCAAAAATTCAAGGTCGGAGATCAAGAAACAACTTATCCTGAGCTGACTGCTTCCCCACGGAGACCAGCATTTTAGACGAGAAGCACCCAAGGCGATTGACGAGGCTGCCCCTGGGAAACACTCCCAAACACCAGGCTCAGGTCTTGGCACCCATGCTGTCTGAGGTGCTGCTCTGAGCACGGTGGTGACCGCCACTCCCCACAGAGGTCAGTGATGGTCAGCTCAGCTGCTGATGTCTGCGTGAGGACATGCAAAGGCCGGGTGGCCCACTCAGCCCAGCCCCACTTCACTGCTCCCTCCACGCCTGGCACCAGTCCTCTGACAGGCAGGTCTCTTCCTGTGCTCACACAGCATCCAGGCTCCGGTTCCCTTTCGCGTGTGTGCAGATCACGTCCCCATGCAGCACGGACAGGATGGAAGGACGATGCAGAGTCGGCGCTGCGGGGCAGGTACATGTCAGACCCTGCACCCGCGCCTCTGCCCAGTCCTCCTGGCTCACGCACCAGCATGGGTCACCCTCAGTTCCCTGGTCCACAGGCGGCAGAGGAGTCCTGCAGCCCAGCTTCACCCACTGCCAAGGCTCCACTATTAATTCCTCCATCCTAAATTATCCTGGTTTGTTTTCAAGTTCTTCTCCCATTGCCGCCATTCCCAGCCTGCCTAAGGGAGGCGTCCTCCCGAGAAATTAAGCACTGGCTCATTTTCCTCTCTGTGAGCACCCACAGCTCTTAGTATGGAGCTTTGTGTAGCAGGAGCTGAAGAAGGGCTCTCTCCACGCCCAGGCCTCCCCTCTAGGGAGGTAAGAACCATGATATACTTGCGACTCTCCCTCACCTGCAGTGTGGGGCATGCCACACGGCAGGGTCTCAGCGGGCATTCCGGGGGTGGGCAGGAGGTTCCCTGTCTGATGACCTCCCTCTCCCAGGTTGAAGTCTCAGCTTCGTCTCAGGTTCTTAAACACCCCAAAGTGCATGAGGGCCTGTGGCCCTTGGTACTGTGTAGGTTGCATAGGTGGTGTACAAAATGTGTCGCTGAATGAAAATGGGAGACACCACTTGGTTTGAGCAGCAGGATAAATACCTGGATATACCTTACACATGATTCAATCCTCCAGTTTCCAAATTAAGTGAGTTTAGCAGGATGCTGGTGACCTGTGTTACACTCATCGAAGGCCCCAGCAGTGGCTTTGATGACTCAGGGCTCTGCTGTGCTGGCATCAGCCCACAGTGCAGGGAGCTACAACAGGCAACTCTGACCATCCCATCCCATCAGGGCGCAGCAGATGACCCTTCATTACGTACAGAATTGGAGACTGTCAGGTTCCGATATGAAGAATAATTTTGAGAGCTCTCATTTTAATCTCATATACTTGAGTGATTGTCTTTATTTCACTTTGTTTCAACCACTGAATCATTACCTGGGAGCCACTCCCGGCCGCGGAGAGGTCTCTTTGTTATGTGCTTTTCCAGTATCACTGTGGCTTGTTTTCACTCACTCCAACTCTTTCCCGCTTTCTTTCTCTTCTAATTTCACACCTTCTCCTTATTTATGAATGCTAGTAAACCATCAGAGATCAGAAACGAAACCAACCAAATTGAATACCGCTGATTTTATTGACTACAGACAAAGCAGTTGTATCCCATAAATATATTGCTATTCCAATGCGCAGTGATTTTTACCTCCCCCTGGTGTATTTAACATATCCAGGCCTAAAATCCTCTCTGGAAGGAGGCAGAGAATGAAGGTATCAAATAGGAAATAAAACAGGATGTTTTAACGATTGCCAGTGCTGTTCCCCGCACTCCGGGAAGTGGAGTGACGGAGAGCGTGACCTCAGTGTTTCGCAGTCTCGTGGGAGTTGCCACCAAGTGTTCGTTCTAAGGGGAAAGGAAAAGCAGGGCGGTCACACATTGAAAAAGAGGGAGACACAGAGAGAAAGCCAGAAGAGACAGAGCGGGAAGGCAGAGGCGGTGGGGCATAAAGGACGAAGGCAGGGAGATGAATTAACCACGAGTCGACCTTACCCACAGAAGCCAGTGCTCGGACCTCAGCTGTCCAGTGTGAGCCACTTGGTGCCCGGAGGTGACCGGACGGCCAGAGGTGCCGTGACTGTTTGATGGCCGTCAGCCCAGGCAGCTGGTGGCTCTGCTGCATTCAGTTTTAACAATAAACTGAGCCGTAACTAAAGTTTAGAAGACAGGCTCACACCACCAGTTCAAAACTGACTTTCTTGTCCTCAAGTTTCTTGCCCTGAGAAATATAATTTAAAGCTTTTCTCCTGTTTCCCCTGGGCAAGTTTTCAAAAAATAATAAATAAATAAATAAATAAAAATCTCCACCATTTAAAAAGCATTTTTATTATACTCTTTTTAAGAACAGTGAACAAACTCATCGTGAAAATATAGAGACAAAAGTATATCAAAATGATGGTACAAAGACTGCTTTTATCTAAGAGATAACCATTGTTAGCATTTTTAATTACTTCCTTCTGGTCTCTTTTACTTTCAAACATATGGACTGGATCCATGTGGCCTTGTGTATTCTCAGTCTTGTGTCCCTTTTGTATGTTTAATGTAGTGTGACCCTGTCTTAAGAAATGGCCTCCAAATTTTGATTTTTTAAATATATGCATTATATTACATTTATGAAAATGCCTTTATGTAATCCACTGTTGAATCTTTAGATAGCACCCAGGGGAAGAACATTCTCTAAGCTCCTCCAGCCACGAGGCACTTGAGTCCTAGAGCTGTCACGTGAGCATGGATGAGAGAATCAGAAGCCAGGTATGAACCCAAGGAAGCAGGGTGGATGGAACTGTGGGGGCCTCAAGAGCCCAGGGGAGACTCAGGACAGCTGTGGTGGAGGACAGAGCTGCGCTTTGCATTGCTGGTTCTCCTTCTGGGTTTTTGAGGCAGATCTGTGCTTCTCACCCGGAGGGGTTAGATGCGGCCACAGGACGCACTTTGGCCAGTGAAATGTGAGCACAGCAGCTCTTGGAGGAGGCTGCAGCATCCTGGCAGGAGTCATCGCCAGTGCACGGAGGAGCAGGAGGACCCGACACCATCAGTGGGTGTTTCTGCATTCACATTTCATAGGCCAGAGCCTGTCTTGTTTCCCTGTATTCCCCCTTCTCCAGAGAGAATTCCTGGACACCTCATTTTTACATGCTTTTGCGTCTCACTCTCTGCTTCTGGGGTCCTGCCCTAAGACACCCCCCGGGTGACATGACAGCCAGCACCATGGGGAGTCGCCGGGACCCTCTGTGGAAATGAGCGGGAGGACAGCAAGCCTGGGGCCAGGAAGGCTGGAGACCCGGGACCTGAGAGCCACTCCTAAGCTGGTGAGCAGCAGAACCGGACCTCAGGAGTGAGGCTTCCTGGGTCTTCCCCTGGGGCTCCTCAGCTCGTGTGGCCAGCTGCGCTGTCCTCTGCGTCTGTCTGACCAGCTTCACATCACCCACAGCACACTGGCACCTCTTCCTCTTCTCGGCTCTGCACCTCCTCAAGTTTAACTCCACTGTGGAGGCCACTTAGAGCCAGCTTGATTAGGACTCCTTATCCTTTCTCGTCTGCCTTCTAGGTGCTATTTGTCTTAGTTACTTTTCTTGCTGCTGTGCCAAAATACTCAATGCCCAAAGTTAAGGGGGAAAAGGGTTATTTAGCTCAGTTTGTAGAGGTTTCAGTCCATAGCCGGCTGACTCCAAGGCAGAGTGGCTTGGGAGAAGAGAATAGTTCCTGACAGACAGAATTCAGCAAAACAACAGGGACTTAACAGCACCCTTCCGCCCCTTTTATATTGTACCTGGGCTGCCAGAATTAGAGCAATGCCAAACCAATCAGTGGGCTCATTTAGTAATTATACCCCTCATTCAAGCCTCACACATTCTGGATACAGGCACCTCTGGAAAAGCCCCACCTATGACCATGTGTCTTTGGGAGGACATCTAGATCCAAACCATAGCACTATTATTACATCAACTCCAGCTCTGGTGGCAATTTGATTTTCTCTGTGTTTTCAAATTCAGACTCACCAAAAGGAGAAAATGATGGCCAACCTCATCCCTGGTCATCCCTTTGGCGACTCCACATTCTGGCTAACTTTGGGTGGAGTCAGCCATAGCTGGATCATGGGCCACGTGACATGGCTGTGAAGTGTTATCCCGGATGGTTCAGGATAGGATATGGTAATTGACTGGTGACAGGAAGTGGGAGAGAGAGCAGTGGAAAAAATGGCTGCCAGAAGTCTTCGGACTGCTGGTTGGGCGGAGGTATTATTTACCAAGATTATAGGAGGGCATGATTGCTGTTTTCATATTTGCTCACAAGCAGACAGACTCGGATTATTTCACCCTCTCATGATCACACGTGGAGCGAGCCAAGGAGCTCAGTTCCATACCCAAGTCCAGCTGGTGGATGTTAAAACTGTTGTTTCCCCCCTCAATCCTAGAGCCTCTTTGGAAGAAAGGCCTGAACATTCTCTGGAGAAAAATTAAAATAGCGACACAGGGAACCCTTTCAGAGGAGTGACCCAAGTATCCACGCGATGGGCTGAGATGGCCGCATCAGAATCCAAACCCTAGATCGTGCAGCCAGGCCGTCCAGGACCGGCAGTCAGCCACGAGTCACAGAGCTTCTGGCCAGCACAGCTTCGTCTGTCAAAAGTTCACTGTGGACTAAAAACTGTTGAGTTCGAACAGTGGCCCCCAAATGTGGTCCCTGGATCGCTGTGTCTGCATCATGTGGGAACTTTCTAGAAGCACACATTCTCAGCTGCCATTCCAGGCCTACTGATCGGAGAGTCTGGGGTGAGAGCGCAGCAGTCTGCACGTGAAGAAGTCTTCCAGAAGACTCTGAAACACACTCAAGTTTGAAAGCACCTGGCTCCAATGGCTCCAAGGTTGCCTCTGAGCACCCCTCATCCCTGGTGATAGAGGTACCACCCCAGCAACAGGCAGGATCTGAACTAATGAGGAAGTTATTGCTGCAGTTGGCTGGAGACCCATTTTTTTCCCTCGGTCTTATGCTCTTACATACATCCCTGTCCAAAAAGGAAATAGTCGTTTTTATTCTTTTAAAGGCCTGTTGTTCTGTGGTGAAAGGAATGTTCTGCTAATTTTAGGAAGACGGGTTTGGCTATGAACAGGAAGCCCTGAGTGGGGGAAACATGGACTTGAATTTTTTAAAAATGTGTTCTTTTATTTTTGCTCCTTAGAAAAGGAAAGGAAACACTATTAATGGCAGCTCAGCTGACTTCAGAGGTCCAAAACCCCATGCATGAGAAGAGCTCTTTGGAGGAAGGACCCACTGCAGATCCCCCAGCTGCAGAAGAATAAACAGAGAAGACCGTGGCCCCAGGATTCTGCTCTGGACAGAGAGCTCTTGCCACAGCCATTTGCTTTAGGATGAAGCAGAGCATCTTGGATAGGCTGGTCCTTGGGGACACTGAATCCCTGCTCGCTACTGTGCCCTGACTGGTAACCGAGTGACTGAGAGCACGGCAGGCCGAAAGTCTGCAAAATGCCTTCCATTCCTGGCAAGCATGGAAGATTGTATTATTCCATTTCACAGGTGGGAAAACTGAGACAGACTTTTCTGGTAGCAACCAGAGCCTCAGGTGAATACAGATGGTGAACCATGGGACTTCTAGATATGCTGTCTAAATCCTTGAAGTGAGAAGCAGTGGTGTTTTCGTGTCACAGCTGAGGGAACTGAGGCCATGAAGGTAGAAATAACTCATCCAGAGGCAGAAAGTCAGGAGGTAGGGGAATCACCACTCAAAACCACAGCCCAGCCCCAGCCCACAGGTCAGAGACACGTACATATTTCAAGTGGTCATCACGGACCACAGGGCCATCTCTAGAAAAGCAGACATTTAAAAAGAAGGCTTGATTAAAAATAATTTATCCTAATGTATTGGCCAGGATTTTCCAGAGAAACAGAAGCCATAGGACAAAACAGATCTATCATGGGGCTTGTCTCATGGGAGTCCGGAGACTGGGGAACCCCACACGTGCCATCCATCTACCAGCTGCAGACCCAGGAGAGTCCATGGCGTGACTCTCAGTCCAAGACAGAAGCTGGGGACCCCAGGAGCTGATGGTGTAAGCCCACGGGCAAGAGCAGATGGCTGTCCCAGCTCAAACGGAGACAGCAGTTCACCTTTCTGTGTGTGTCTGCTCCCTCTGGGCCCTTGCTGGATGGCAGGCTGCCTGTGTGCTCAAGGAAGGGTCACGTGCTTTCCCAGGTCCATGGACTTGGGGCCAAACTCTTTTTAGACAAGGACTGTCACCCCTCTTGGCGACTGGAGAACACCAACCCCAAGGCATGAGAAGTGCAAAAGAAAAAGGTTCTCTTTCCCTTTGACACAGAACCTGCGGCTGTCTCCTCTGTCACAGACGTGAATGCCAGTGTGACCCTCAGACGCAGCTACCGGGCCTAGAGACGGCCACTTCCTGCAGAGGTGGCCCACCCCTGGTCCAGCGGAACAGACCCACTCAAAAGATCTTCACAGGGACACAGTCCGCTGTCCCACGCCAGCATCTTGATTACTGGACTTCCTGTCAGATGTCCCTACAGTGACTCAGCAGGACGCACAAGGCAGCCCTCACCTTGGGCGTGCCGTGTCCCACAGCCATCGGGAGGAAGATCAAAGGAGGATGCAAATGGGAAATTTTGAAATTTAAAGTAGTAGAAAAGCTACTGCTCGATCGTCATAGTTTATAATTGGTTGAAAGTCTCTATCTTCCTAAAACCGATGATGATGATGATGATGAAAATGACAGAAAAAAAGCAATTCAATAAAGCAACACTGCCCTGGCCTGAAAATAGCTTTTACCAGGAATCTCAGGTTTGTTAGGTTGCAAGAAAAAGTGCATATTTTTTAATTTTTAAAGTCGAGCCCGAGTCAGTCATCGCTGCCGTCTCTCAGACCTTGGGACTGGCTCAGAGATGGGCAGAAGCCCGAATCGGGTGGCCGGGAGCTGAAGGGGGATGTTACTGCGACTCCCGGGGAGATAAATGCTTTGCTGCTGAGGCAGCTGCAGAGGGCTCCCGGGACCCTGAGGTTGCTGCGTGAGCACCAAACGAGTCCTTCCCCTCCTTGTTGGGCCACCGAGGGGACAAAGTCCAGTGAGTTGCAAAGAAATGGCCAAAGCCCCCCAGTGTTCTTGCGATGGGACTGTCCCCACACCCAAGGGAGAGGCGGCCTGTGAGGGCGGGGGCTCCTTGGGTCCAGGTGGCACAGTGTGGGTGACACATAGCCAGCCACCGCGAAGAGCGAGAGAGGTCACTGACAGAGGACAGCTGCCCCTGGCTGACGGCCCCTTTAACCCCAGGTGGGTCACCCGCTTTCCAGGCTGAAATTCGAGGACGCAGACCACAGCATCTGGATGAAGCGGTGCGGTGGCACGTGGGGCGGGAAGGCAGAGGTGTGAAGTCAGCGGGCGGCTCCCCAGGGCGGAGCTCCGGCGAGAGTCACGTGCGGCCGCTGTCGCAGCCACGGACCCGGTTTCCCCGCGGGCTGCGCGCGCTCAGCCAGGGAGGCGCTGGCAGGGAGTCTGGGGGAAGCATTAGACCTTTATTAGCTTAAGTACTTTACCAGAGTCTCCATTACATCCAAACGTGGGAGTTTTCAACAGCCGCCGTGCAGCCGCTCTCCAAAGGCCTGAGGCTTCGCCGCCGCGGCCGTGCCAGTTAAAGCTGAGAACCAGAAAACAAGCGTGGAGATTTTGAAACTTGTATTGGATGAGATTTTTCATGCCTTTCTGCTAAGCAGACATCCAGCCATGCTGTAGAGATAGATCAGATCCAGCCCTTAGGGAGCCTGGCTCGTTCCGAGTTACTGCTGCTTTATCCTGAAGGAGCGTCAAGGCCCAGTTGAAAAAAACCTGGGCCAGATTTAACTGGAGCCCTCGTTTCCCTGGGCCCTGCACACATTTGCTCGGCCTCCCTGGGCCTACAGTCCTCCATCTGTAACGTCAAGGGATTAAGAAGGATCGTTACATGGAAAGAAAATTCCGATAGCACTGAGGGAGAGGAAAAATTTTTTAAAACCTAGTGTATGGGAGCAACTTTGGCTTTGAGTCCCAGCTCTACCATTCACTAAATGCATAACCTCAGTTAGCACGCCGTCCA
Source organism: Dasyprocta punctata (assembly GCA_004363535.1). Classification (NCBI taxonomy): domain Eukaryota; kingdom Metazoa; phylum Chordata; class Mammalia; order Rodentia; family Dasyproctidae; genus Dasyprocta; species Dasyprocta punctata. The sequence continues at coordinate 81,252 of RJWM01006476.1, forward strand.
GTTCTGAATTTATTTCATCATCTGCAAAACAGAGCAAATGGAACGTACGTTAAGGGAATTTTGGAAGGATTCAGTGAGTTAGTTGATATGGTCAAAAAAACTGGCACCAAATAGTAAAAAAAAAAAAAAAAAAATCAACAATTTATCGAGCATGTACTATATGTTGTTAAGTACTCTGCCAGCTTCCAGCAATACAGCATTGAACAAACAAAGCGCCACCTCTACCCCATGGAGTAGACAGGAAGCCTTAGCATCACACTCACAAGGTGTAACTGTCTTAGGAGAGGGGCTGTCCCGTGGGCGGTGATGGGTGGGGGCGACGCAGACAGAAGAAAGCTCGTTCCTTTCTCGGTCCCTCCCTCAATGAGGCCAGCGAAGCCACCTCTCATCAGATGCTCGAGAGTTCACCACCCCAAACCACACCTCCCTCGGGGGCAATCGTCCGGCACCAGAGGTCCCAGGGAGATGAGCTTATTTCTCTTGCAGGCCGTGCGTGCAGTGACTCACACCTGCTCCGGCAGTGGGAGGCAGCTCTTTGAATGGATGCTGCCAACCTGTGATCGCTCATTTCTGCTGAACGTAGACGTCGCTGCCCAACCGACCCTGCCAAGGTCATAACCCCAGAGCTAACTACAAAGAATGAGGGCTTCCTGCCCAGTCTGACACCCACCAGGCGCCAGGTAGGTGCGGGGGCCCCGGGGGAGCCGGCCAGCTAGTGCTGAGTGTGTCAAGGAGCCAAGACCGGGAGAAATCTCTCTCCAGGAGCATGTTTTTAACTTGGTTGAGCAGGCAATGTTTGGCAACTGAGAGAACTTGGTCAGGATTCCTCTGAGGGCCACATCATTATTTTCTCATTCACAAATGAGAATAACTGGAGTCTGATCTGTGTGTGGTGTACAATTTTCATCCACTGCATAGGGATAAATATCTTTTCCCTTCATTCAAATCCATCACTACCCATGGTCCGATTTCTTTTTCTTTTCTTCTTTTTTTTTTGTTTTTTTTTTTTGTTTTTTGTTTTGTTTTGTTTTGTTTTGTTTAGTACCAGGGATCAAACTTACAAACTTGCACCTGCCAGGCAGATGCTTAGGCCACTGAGCTAAATCCCCAGCCCTATTTTTTGAGACAGGGTCTCACCATGCAGTTCAGGCTGGCCTTGAACTCACTTTGCAGCCCAGGCTGGTCTCGAACTCACAATGATCCTCCTGCCTCAGCCTCCCGAGTGCTGGGATTAAAGGCCCATGGTCCTATTTCAAATCTTATCTCTAGGTCCAGATTATTGTAAGAACCTGCTATGAATCTCTTTTCTTTCAGTCTTATTCCTCAATTCTTTCTAACCCAGTTATATTTCTTTCAAGTTGTAAATAACAGTGGAAGTCTTTTGTCAAAGGTGTTTGATGACATCTGTGGCCTTCAGGATGAAGTTCAAGGTCTCTAGCCTGACATTTGTGGCACACAGAGTGAGATGCCCACCTCCAGCTTCTCCCCTCCTCTTCCATACCAGTGGGACCCAACACGCCCAACCCAAAGGGTTAAGCTATGCTTGTTCCAATCCAACCACAATGGTCCCATTTTCTTTGGATTAAGGGTGAGCACAAGACCTAATATCAGGCACTGGAAGTCCAGTAGGGTTTCAAGGAAAGATTTGCTTTTTTCTCTTCTTCTTCCTCTTTTTCCTCTTCCTCTTCCTCTTCTTTTTGTACCAGGAATTGAACTCAGGACCTTGAGTTTGCCAAACAGGTGCTCATGCCGCTGAGCTACATCCCTGGTCCCAACTTCTTTCTTCTTCATAAGAGAAAAATGTAAATCCAGACATAGTGGTGCACACCTCTAATCCCAGCATTCTGAGATGCTGAGGAAGGAGGATTGCAAGATTAAGCCCAGCCTGGTCAATTTAGTGACTTATCAAGATTGTCTCAGAAAAACTGTTAAGCGGGGAGGCTGAGGTATAACCCAGTGTGGAGGCCTGGAGTTTGAGCCACAATCTTTTAGGAATAAAAAAGTGAGGAAAGTTGACGGAAAGGATCGTTTTCTGTGTGGTGGTTGGGGCTGGGGCAGCCACCTTGCAGCTGTGTGGGGGGACTTGAAGGAGGCTGAGTCATTCCAGTTTGCCTGGGACTTCGCACTTTGGGCTCTAAAAGCTCTGCATTGTGGTAGTCTCTTGGTCCCGTGATTACTGGGAGACTGACTCCCCAGGGAGACCTCCGTGACTCAGATCTGAGTGGCTCCCAGTGTTCCCCATGGTAAAGGCGTGTTCCTCAGCTTGGGGCTGTGGGAAGGCGATGGAGGATGGAGACCTCGCAGAGCGGAGCACCGTGGGAGGTGCTGGGTCTCTGGGGTGTGCTCTCAGAGGGACTCTGGGGTGCCAGCCTCTTCCTTTTCTCTTACTTCTGGCCTGAGCTGACCGGCTTTGCCCCTCTGGGTTTTCCTACCATGGTGGTGCCAGAGCTTCAGAGTGATCGAGCCGACCAAGTGTGACTAAACCCTCCACGCACGTGAGCCAAAACAGACCCATCCCTTCCTCGGGAACCGCTTCAGGCACGTGCTCAGTAACGGCCGGCGACTAACAGTGACAAGCTGGCACACAGAGTGAGCAAACAGAGCAGTCCGCACCCCGAGGACCGCGCTGAGTGGCTGCTCCATCCCCGACGCTGCCTGTCTCAGACTTTCCGGCTGGGCTGCTCCCGTGCTGTATGACTTGGAGCTGGCGGCATTCCTGGCTAACGCGGCTCTGCAGGCCTTGCACTGCGTGGCCCGGAGCCTTGGCCTTTCCCGCCTGCTCTCCTCTCCTGCTGCCCTGCGCTGTTCACACCCGAAGTGGTTTACTCCTTATTCCCTGAGCTTACCATGCAGCACACTCTGTTGTGCCTTTGATAATTCCATTTCCTTTCCCCTGAAATTCCTTCTCTCCTTTACACCACTGAAGAACTCCTAGACAGCCTTCAAGGCCCAGCCTACCATGTTCTCTCCTTTTGGATATATTCCCTACTCTCCACCCCACACTCTCTGCTCCTGCGGTTTTAGC
>RJWM01006477.1:0-84183 GCA_004363535.1 Dasyprocta punctata
TGAAATTCATCTGGAACCAGAAAAGACCTAGAATAGCAAAGGCAATTCTGGGCCACAAAGGGAAGGCAGGAGGCATCAAAATTCCCGACTTGAAACTATGCTACAAAGCCACTGTGATAAAATCAGCATGGTACTGGAATCAAAACAGACCTGAAGATCAGTGGAATAGATTAGAAGATACAGCCACAACTACAAACACACTTAGCCACCTCATCTTTGACAAAGGGGCCAAACTTGTGCATTGGAAGAAAGATAGCCTCTTTAACAAATGTTGCTGGACAAACTGACTTTCTACATTCCACAAACTAAAACTAGATCCATGCCTATCACCATGCACTAAAATAAAGTCAAAATGGATTAAAGATCTAAATATTAAAACAGAGACACTAAACTTGATAGAAAACAGAGTAGGTAAAAATCTTGATGACATAGGAGTAGGCAGAGAGTTAATGAACAACAATCAAGTTGTATGGGAAACACTCCCCAGAATCCACAGCTGGGATCTCATCTGACTAAAAAGTTTTTGCATGTGAAAGGAAATCTCCAACAGTGTGGAAAGAAAACCCATGAACTGGGAAAATATCTTAGTCAGTTGTCCATCACACAAAGGACTTCTATCTGAATCATAAAAGAATTAAAAGAAATCAGGCCCCTACATTTCAAAGACCCAATCCAAAGGGCATCTGAGATGAATACACACTTCTTAGAGAAAGAAATACAAACGGCAAATAAATATGTGAAAAAATGTTCAACATCAATGATCATTTGGGAAATGCAAATTAAAACAACACTGAGATTCCATCTCACTCCAGAAAAATGGCCAAGTTTAAAAAATCAACCAACAACAAATGCTGGAGGGGTTGTGCGGAAAAAGGAACTCTTCTCCACTGTTGGTGGGAGTGTAGACTGGTGCAGCCACTGTGGAGGTCAGTGTGGAGATTCCTCAAGAATCTAGGATTAGAGATCCCATTCAACCCAGCTATCCCACTTCGGACATTTTCCCAGAAGAATTGAAAACATCATACCACAGTGATATTTGTGCACCCATATTTATAGCAACCCAATTTGTAATAGCCAGATATTGGAAGCAATCCAAATGCCCATCAATCAAGGAATGAATAAAAAAGAGGTGGTATTTTTATACAATGGAGTACTACTCAGCTCTCAAGAATTATTGCATTGAGTCTTTTATAAGTAAATGGACATGACTTGAGACCATACTCATTAGTGAGAAGGTATCTGCAGCTATTTTGAAGACAACAAGAGGCAGCATGGTAACCATTGTTGATTTCCTATTGTTTTGAAGTCCTGTGTCACTTACACTGGCTTCTTTTGATTGGCTTTATTCTGTTTTATTTTGCTTGGTCTTACTGTTTTTAGAACAAAAAAAAAAAAAAACACAGTGCTTGTATGAACAGGACATTTGTTTAACAAATGTAGATCTTAATACTGAATACATTGTTTCATTTCATGTACTACGTATGTGTGTATCAGAAAGCATGCCAGCATCTAATGGCAAGTATTTCTCAGCAGGTGCTGTGTTTGAAGAATTAGTATCAGAATCATCTTTTAAAAAAAATAATCTGCTTACACCTTACCCAGTTTCTTCTGCTTACTTTTGTCATCCCTTATCCTTCCAGCTTGACTGTCCCTATTCTCTTTTACTACTTCTGAATTATTTTCTTGAATTCCTGTTTTTGTGGTCCCTCTAGTGACTGTTAAATTTGTCACAGCCCCAGGACTTCCTAATCTTGTGTCAGTTTTCAATGGCTGTGCCAGATAGACTGTTTTATCTGTTAGGTGGCCTCAGATATTTGAGAATCAGTCATATATAAATATGTATATAAAATCTGTATTATATTTATACATTCTTCAAATTATTTGCTAAGAACTCTCGCAAAAAATCATTTTTGACACATCATTTTTGGCAAATTGATGAAGTATTTAACATGGATGTTACATGTAAATTTTACTTTGAAAATTCATATGAGCCTGGGGAATATGTTGAGTAGTATGTTGAGGGCCTGGTTTTGAGGCCTATTCTTTTTATTTCCATTATTGATAAAATGATTCTAAATATACATTTTATATGTATATGTGCTGTAGTAAAAAGTTAAGTTTTAAAATGAGTGTAATGTGATAGAATTAAGAAAATGTTCCTCTGGGAATTGTGATAAATTCAAGGTATACTGTTTAATTTAAATGGGAGGAAATTATACATAAATATTGTAGAATTAAATTATTTTATTTTTAATCCCCTTAGAGTTCAATGCAGTTTGAAATGCAGGAGTCAGGAAATAATTATATAATCCAGTAACATTACCATAAAGAGTGTGTGTGTGGAGGTGGAGATATCAAGAATTTATTTTTAAGGCATTCTAATTGCATGTATTTTCAAACTGATTTCTTAAAAATTGCTTTTGTCATATTTTATAATTGGTGGCTTTTAACTTCATTATTTGTCCAAATTAATCGATGTGTATGGTTATAAAATCACTGAGTAATAAACAACATTGCAATAGAATAGAGAACATTTTGTGATAGCAGATTGTTAATTATGTACTCTTAACAGATTGTATGGTATATTTCTTAGTCTTTTTTCACTCGGAACAAGTTTTGCTAAAGAGGGGCTAAGAAATGAATAGAACTTCAGTAGCCTGCCCTTTATTATCATAGGTGTTTCAAGCTAGAAAACACAATAGCCTTCAGATTACAGAACTGAAAAAATTATCTTGCAAGTACTTTAATGAAAGCAATAATAAGTTGGGAGACAAAGAAATGGATCTCAAGTGTTTCTAGTACTACATTTTAGCTTTTCTTTTTGTCCCTTATGTTAGAAAATGATGTCTTTATTTCAGCAAGTTTGGTTTTTATTAATCTCATGAGCAGAGTGTCATAGCGGTAGAGATAGTACCGGTGGTACCTTGGTTCATGAACTTGATTCTTTTCCATGAGTCTGGTTGCAAAATGAATTGAATGAAGACTGAATCAAATTCAGTGATTATGGGGAAATCTGATTTTGTTCTCATCCAGTTCAGTTTTTGACCATTATTGTGGAGAGAATTGATTTCGTGAACTGAGGTGCCACTGTATTATACAGTGAAGTGGGAGGTCAGGGAGATCTTGGATCAAATTCTCTTCTGTTCCTTACCATTTCACTAGAAGAACGAGTATGAACAAGTTAACCAATTTTGCTGCATATCAGTTTTCTCATATTTAAAATGATGTTAATAATGATTACCTCATAGTTTTGGGGGAAAGAATAAATGGCCTAAAGTTTGTAAAACACTTAGCACAATGCCTGACCTATAGTGAGCACTTAGCGGTGACTATTATCATTGTCTTCAGAATCAAAATGTGTTGTTGTTCCATGGAGCCTTGGGTATTCAATTGGGGAAAGATTCTTATATATTTTGATCTTTAATGTTGTACTTTGTATCCCATGTTCTTTATTTTTCTTTTTAATGCGGCAAAAACCGCATAGCATGATATCTCCCCCTCTTAACAATTGTGTATTGTTACCTGCATACCCAGTGTTTTACAGTAATTTCTAAAAGTTTTTCATTCTCCATGCCTGATAGTCTGTATTCACAGTGCAGCAACTCTGTTTGCTCTCCCAGTACATAACAGCCATCATTTTGCTTTTTGTTCTTGTGGATGTGACTGCTATAAACACTTCATGTAACTGGAATCATGCTTGTATTTGTCCTTATGTGACTGTCTTATTCTATTTAGTGAAGTATTTTCAAGGTTCATCCAAGTTGTAGCCCATGACAGATTTTTCTTCTTTTATATAAAATAATATTGCATTTCGTATGTATGTAGTACATTTTCCTTAACCATTTTTTCCACCCACAAAAGTTTACACTGTTTCTACCTCTTAGCTATTGTGAATAATTATGCAAAGAACTCAAGAGTGCAAATACTTCTTTGAAACCCTAACTTCAGTTTTTTTGGATAAATACCCCAAAGCAAATTGCCGAATTATTTGGCAATTCTACTTTTAAAATTTTTGAGAAAGTTTTACACTATTTGCCATTGTGGTTACGTCATTTTACATTTTCACCAATAGTACAGAAAGATTCCAATTCTTCCACATCCCCATTAACACTTGTTTTTCTGTTGGAACCTAAAGGTTTGCCAACAGGAGGAGATAAATGAAGATGGAAAAGTATTACTATCCCCAGAAGTATCTACTTGTCAGTTCTTGTCAGTACTTACAGAACATATACATCTTCAGAAGAATGAACAGCAGACCAAACCGCAGCATCTAATGGAAAATAAAAAGGAGCCACTTCTGATAATTGTTGTTATGAACAGGTGTATGCCATTGGGTTACCTCTTTTAGTTATGAAATTTTTCTTTTAGATCTTATAATTTTTTGATCAATGTAATAATTCCTGAGTTAAAATTACAGGGTTGCTTTATTGTAACACTATGTGCAGTGACATATAGATGATTGAAGTCACAATATTGTTTCAGTGTCTATCACTTTAGTCTCTTGAATTGTTGGATACATTTCCCTCTCTTCTTTTTTTTCTCTCTTAAAAAATACTTTATACTTTTATCTGAGAAGTTTCTCACATCTTTGCTGTATTCAATTATTCATATTGTAGAAAGAGAACTGTATGGTTTTTCTGACAAAAATGCTTTTTTCTTTGTCAGAGTCTGTAGATTTATTTATTCATATTTGTTCATTTCCTTTTTTAGCAGTTAGATTGCTTTCTAATATTTTTTAATAATCACATATTATTTTCTGTTAAGATAAAGAATAGAAGAAAGATTTTTAAAATAGGATATTTTCACCCTACTTTGGATTTATGATGCTGTATCTCTACTTTAAAATACAAAACCCTCTAACTTCTTGCTGTGTTCCTTTTCTCCGTGATATTGGCTTCTCAAGTCGTGGCTGTCTTGGCCATGCTCTAAACCGATCACTCGGTCCTCATCCTCCAAAATTGGTTTCTTCCTTGAGTCTCCTTACATTCAGGGTGGCTTGGGTGGCCTGTAATGTCTTCCAGCTGACCTTCTGTTTGTATCTTTCTGAGTTTTTCAGTTGTTCTTAATAAGAGTGTGATTTGCTTTAAGCTACTTCTTCATAGTTAGGAATAGAATCTCCTTTCCTATGATTTATTAATATGAAGTTTACATTTTTGTATCTTGTACATCTTGTCTTTTTTTTGGTAATTTCTGAAGAAGGGATTAAAGTCATCTTTACCATTTAAAGTTGGAAAGCAAGAGATATGTTCTTTTCTTTATTTCTTAAAGCCAATTATTATGTAAGAAACAAAGGATACTTAGAATATGTAGTAGAAAATTGACACTAACCTCTGAAAGGAACTCCTAAAGCAAGAGACCTTTTCACTAAAGAGGCAAAGTAAAAAGGATGCATGAATAAAGAATATGAGTATTTGGTGTATGTCCGACTCTAAACCAAGGAATTTTCAAACTTTATATACAATGCTTTTAAGGTAGATATAATAATTTGCATGTTACAGATTTGGAAGCTGTGGGACCAAAATTTAACTTATGTAACTATTTGATATACTAATGAAAAAAGATTAAAAAGAAGTAATGTTGGAGTTATAATATTATTTAATGTTTAAATTTTATTTTAAATGTTTGTTATACAAAAAAACCTACGTAGCAGCGTTTCTAAAATGCTCACACTTGTCAGAAGTTTCCTTGTTAAAATGAAAATCAATTGTTCCTTCAGTTAATGCTTTCTTCCCCTAATTTTAAATACAATAAAGCTTATAAACGCTTCATCTAGGTTTTCATTTGCCATTCCACCAGGTGAAAAATTTAAAATAACTTGAATATCAAATAATAGAAAAATGATTAATCCTAGAAATAAATAGTATGAAAAAAATGGAGAAATGTTTTTAATGAAAAAGACATTTAAAAATGAAGTGAATGAAAATTTGTGCACTAGAACTGCATTCATGATAAAATATTTCTATATACTTATGTAATAATAAAGTATATTAGTTATATGGTAATTCTTATGTTAAAATTGAAGGTTATAAATTTCATTTAAAAATATTACTACATTGCTTTCCGTACTCACCTAACAAATCTGCATTAATAAAGAGATACAGAGAATGTAACCTTCCAGAAGACAGGGATTTTGACCTATGTATTGCCATGTGTCTAGGTCCTAAAATATTGCCAGACTCAGTAAATATTCATTAAATGAATGGATGGCTAAAAGTAACTATGCTATTATTAATTTTATTGTATGAAGCAATTTTTAAAAGATTTGGTTAATTTAGAGGTTGATTTAACTTTTGCTGTGGTTTATGATGCATTTGTTTTCATTTTAATAGACAATACATTTTTCTCAGGCTCCTTGGTACAAAATTGTTATAAAGCAATTAGAGGCTTTTCTAACCAAGACCTATTTTTAAGAATCAGATGGTCAAAGAACTGGAGGCCCGTGTCCACCAGCTTACTGGAGAAGCAGAGAACAGTAATTTACAGAGACAGAAATTAATTCAAGAAAAAGCAGAACTTGAAAGATGTTGCCAGATAACATGTAGTGAATTACAAGAAGTGAAGGCAAGGTATTGTCTGAAATCAGATATCTATAAGGTGATATTAACTTTATAATAAATTATCTACAAAATTTAATCATACCTCGTACATTTAGAGTTAAAAAGTTTCTCACCTAAATCAGCACTGCTTATTTATTTTTTGAAGTCCACATTTGCTATAGAAAGTATGTTTAACATTGACCGTTAATAAAAATGTGGATATTTATTTGCTATATTGAAAAATATTATATCTGCGATTATTTGATTAAAAAATTGTGTTTTAGAGATTGGTTTTAAAAATAATGTAAGTTTTTTTATTATTGCTCTTAGGAGAAACATATTACATAAAGAGAAAGATCATCTTATAAATGATTATGAGCAAAAGATGAAACTATTACAAACCAAATATGATGCTGATGTAAATCTTCTGAAACAAGAAAATACTCTTTCAACTTCTAAGGTATTATATATGTGGGTACATGTATTCAAACAAAGTTATGCTAATTATTTGGTGTTTGAAATTAGTCTCTCCTTTGCTTTATTCTTTGAATAGCTGAAACTTTAAGAATTTTTGTGAGTATTTAAAATGTTAGATATAGCACAATCTAAATAGTTAATAAACAAAATACTGCTCTTATTTAATCATTTTTGGTAATACCAAAGTTTTTGAAGGAAGAAACTAAATTCTGAGAATTTTATTTTAATGATACATTTTATAGTTACAATGTATATTATTATTATTTTGAAATCTTGGTTCTGTTTTAGTTTCAGTGTTAAAATTTAGAAAGTTTCCTGTATTATTTTATAGCAGTATTATATTTTCATAGCATTAACTATTATGCAGAGTTTGACTTATATTTTACTTTTTTAAATTACAAATTAAGAATTTATTTTAAAAGTTTTCATTTTTAGAAATAAATATTTATAAACAAAGTCGCAGAACCAGTAATTCTGTTGTATCCTAATTACTTGGATGTGTTCTATAAACTCCAAATAAGTCAAATAATAAAAAAAATTTTCAAATCTTATAGAACAAAAAGAAAACAACATTAATCATTAAATACTTTTGGATTTTCTTTACTCCTCCCAGTTTAAATTCCCGTATATAAAAGCGGATACCCATTTACACTCTAAATCTCAAATCTTCAACAGCCAAGTAATTACTCAGTTATACGCAAAGTATATATTTCATGTTTCCTTGCAATAGAAAGAAGAATGGAGATTAATAATTACTGTGATGTTTAAGAAAATGCTGCTGTTAAAATGTTAATTATGTTCTGTCTTTTTAAAGTATATACAGCTTTTTAGATGTAAATCTTTTGAAGGGTATTTTTGATGAGATATAAGGTAACTATTTCAGATTTAGTGAAGAGTAACTTGTCCGTTATCTCCTCAAAATTTCAAGCCAGGAGAGGGTCATTTTCTTTATTTTTTCTCAGACTCATTCTTAAGGAAGGCCTGATGTAGTAAGAAGATGCATTTCACAAACTTCTACCACAAGTTTATGAACTATCATCTAAAGATACCACCTCTAATGTGGATGGTTTCATTCAATCCATGTTCTATCAACTTTATATTCTAGGTCATCTTTTATAATGCTAATCAAGTGGCTAAGGCCTTCTTGTTGTTGTTTCAAGTGCTACTTGGTTTCTCATAACAGAGCTGTATCTATGTAATATCTTTCTTCAGATCTGACTGTTCCAAAATGGTTCTGCATCCTAATTTGGGACATCAGTTCATTTAGTTGGCCCTTGAACTGAATAGGTGCATTTTGTTCAGACTAAGTTGTATCTAGCTAAACCCTCAACTGCCCTTCATCAACTTGGATGAAATAACCACTCTTCCTTTGAATTTCCTGTTTGATTAGGACCTGTAAGGTTCTGTGTGAAAGATCCATGAGTTTCCTCTTGTACTGTGCAATTTTGACCATACTTGTAGTCTGATTTTTTTGTAGCTCACTAATACTTTCAGATATGATACCTAATCTGATCTGATGCTGCATAGTCATCTGATCCTGAACGTTCAGTCTTCAGAGAAGTTCTTTAAGACACACCATGGGTACAGGAATTATTTTCAGAATCAGGGTTATCCACCTTGGCTTGTTCCCAAATAATAGGATCAACACCAGAAGGAGTATTCTGTAAAAGCTGCTTGACCTGTACAGGACAAAGTTCTGTTCTAGTCGTAACCAAGTTGCTGCCATTGTGCTTTATATTGGCTTGTTCAAAATGGGTATATTGTTGTACCTGGAACTCTTCCTGAGGTATCACTTGGAGAATGCTCAACAAAATAAATGACAGCTTTTGTCTGATCTTCTGGCAATGTTATAATACCCTCTACATTTATAGCAAGGGTCTGGTTTCCTCCCAATACTATGAAATAATTCTGCCAACTACTATTGCTGGCTTCAAATATCTGTTTCTTTTTTGTTGAAAACTAAAACCACTAACTAGCCCATCTTTATCTTTATTATTGGGCATACAGTTATAACCTACAACCTTGAACTGGCAAAAAGGATTTTCTTGTGTGAAATCCACTGGTGGAATATTACTGTTTCCTGTTCCTGAGAAATTCCACAGTTGATTCCATTTTTCTAAAATAGCATCTCCCAATCATGTTGGAGCAGAAAGAGCACTTACAGTATTTATCAGCTGGTTGGAATGGGTAGGATATTGTGTAGGTTGACTGAAGAGACACCTAATGTGAACTGTTGCTGTTGCAGCTGCCGCATGTTAAATCCTCCAAATCCCAGTCCAGTTCCCAAGCCAGTGCCTAAACCAGTACTAGTTACCATTGTTGTGCCAACACTGGTACCAAATCCAAAAACTTTGCTCTGAATACCACCAAAGAGTCCAGGAGTGCCTGTGTTAAGTGGGGCAGAAAAGCTGAATGCAGCACCTGCAGTTGTAGATGTTATTCCAAATCCTCCAAACCCACCCACAGTGCTGTGGTGGCTGCAGTGGTGCCTGACGTACCTGAGGGAATCCCAGAATTGAAGGTATATTTTTATTTGGAAGATTGATTTTATATTGTCTTTAAAACATTTTTCATTAAGATATATAGACAATTTTAATTCTAATTGAACTTTTAGAGGGAAAGAGGTGTATTTTTTTCAACCAGAAGTTATAGGGTACAAAAATCAGTATTCTGCTTCTTGTCCTTAAAATCCCTCCAGGCATCTGGTATGATTGAAGAATTAGAACAGAATATCTGTCAATTAAAAGGACAGTTAGAGGAATCGGAACTTCAGAGAAAGCACCTATTAAAGGTAAGCCTTGTATTTTTAGTTGGAGCAATGGTCTAAACTCACCTTATCTTTTCTTGATTTATATTTGTAAGTGAATCAGAAAAACCCAAAAAAACAAAAACCCTCAGAAATAGCCATTCTTTAGGTAGCCATTTCTGATTCTTTTATTGTAATTTTCATTTCATTTTACTTATTTTAACTGACAAATGTTGATGCTAACATGTAGCGAATAAAGTATAATAATGTTAATTTAAATGATATCTTTTTAAAGATTAGTTTAAAATATAAACCTTATTGGAATATATTATTTTAGAGTAATTCTTCCCTTTTAAATTACCAGCCAGTCTTTATAATCTCTGCACCCTACCCTTACTCTTTCTCTTGAGATCTTATTTTCTATTAAGGTCAAAAAATACTAAAGACTTGTATATGAAGGTATGGACAACTGTTTTGAAGAAAATGAGACATTATGGTAGCCACTGTTGATTTCCTGTTATCTTGTTTTGAAGTCCTGTGTTGCTTGCATTGTTCTGTTCTGATCTGGTTTGTTCTGTTTTGTTTTAAGTAAAATAAAAAAATTAAAAGGCATTAGGCATTTGAAAAAAAATTTCTAAAGACTATTATTACAACTTCAAATTTATCATTTCCATATTGACTCAGTTGTCATTCTCAATCTCCTACTCCTAAGGGCCAGAAAGGCCCTTTTACATTGTAAAGTAGGTACTTTTGAGAACAGTTAGATATTCACAGAACTAAGGTTTTATTCACTCTAATACAAAGCTGCTTAGGTTTCTACTGTGGCTTAGAAAATTGGGCAAGTAAGTTGTCTTCACAATAGAAAGCAACAATTAAAGGTGGGCCTTGATTTTTACCTGGAACAATGGCCTAAACTCACCTTTACTTTGCTTCATTTGTGTTTATTAGTGAGTCAGTGAAATACTCTGAAGTAAGCTTTGACATCAAGTAGATTTATTTCATTGTATGACTGATTTTATTCACTCTGGCATCTACTTAAAATATATTAAAATAATCATTCATCATTCACAGGATCAAGAAAATAAATTTCAAATGGAGAAAAGTCACTTACAATGCACCTATGAGAAAAAGGTAATATGTTTTGTGGCAAGCTATAGAACATTTAAAATAGCAAATGAGGCCATTAATGGAGGCCAATATTGATAAAGCCATACATTCTAACGTTTAAATAATAATTTGTTTTTAAGTTAATTTCAGTCAACTAATAATCAAATTTTCCTACTTTGTCATATTTAAAATAGCCTCTTTAGTTAGTTTATTAATTATATCAAAATACTATATTTAAAACGTGAAGTGTATTGCCTTATCCTCTCATAATAAGTACATTGAAATTGTATCTTCTTTCTGCCAGTTTAAAAAAATGAGACATTGGAACTTATTTTGTTCCATTTTATTATATGTGTAATGGCAACATTGAATATTTCACTGAAGAACATAAGACAATGAAAGAATTGACCACTACTTAAAAATTGATAATTGTTTCTTGTTATTTAAAATAGTATGTATGTCTACTGACATATGTAGTAGCCCTGTTATCAGTAATAACTAAGGGAATATTGGCATCTTAATCAGTAAGTGCAGAATTCTATATATTTTTCTGGAATAAAATGAGTAGTTTCTTATCTAAAATACATATAAATTAAAGTTAAACCTGGGTTGTATCACAAATTCCTATATATTATCTATCCATACAATTACGCAGTAGATCTCCATTAAATGTTCACATTGGGCAAGATATCATATTAGGTTTACAGTGAGGTTGAGGATGAATTGGGCAAAGAGTGTGCCTTCAAGAATAATGTACAGTATAAAAAATGTTTCTTTTATTTAGAAAAGTAAGTATTTTCATGGACACATACTGGTCTACATATGTGCCCTTTAAAATTATGATCAATTTTGTTTCTGCTGTTGTTTTACTACAGCAAGGTCTTAAGTAATTTTACACTTACAAAATGGTATCTAAACAGGAAGAAGAAATGCCACTTTTATTGAAATAAAGAAGGTTTTCAGTTTCTAACTGCTGAGCCATGCAAAATCATAAATATTTCACTTATAGTTAGCATACTTTACCTATGATAGTTTTAAAGAACAGACTGACAAGAGTGTAAAAGAATAGGAGACAGGTAAAAAGATGCTCTGTGATGGAAAGGATGCCAGTGATCTGCTCAAAGAATGATCAGTGAACTAACAAGGGCACCCGGATGATCCACATACCTTATACAGTGGCAACCTGTTCCTGAGAAGTGGTGTCTGCGTACTGGTAAACAGACAAGCTGGTCTCATGGAAAAAAGTATGCCCTTGCTGATTGTGAAAGAATATATTCCTCTCCTATACTTCTTTAAGTCCTGCTGATCATTGTTAGATACAGAGATAAATAGAGACAATCTTTCACCTATAAGCATCTTTTCTTGAATATTTGACCAGTTAGTAAACTATGGTATCTGCTGTCAG
Organism: Dasyprocta punctata; assembly: GCA_004363535.1. Classification (NCBI taxonomy): domain Eukaryota; kingdom Metazoa; phylum Chordata; class Mammalia; order Rodentia; family Dasyproctidae; genus Dasyprocta; species Dasyprocta punctata. The sequence continues at coordinate 12,272 of RJWM01006477.1, forward strand.
TCCCTCTCCCCGACAAATACCCACAAGGAAGGGAATGTGAGACTACTCCCCGACAAATACCCACAAGGAAGGGAATGTGAGACTTTAGTTCATCTTTATCTAGAACCTTCCAGCCATTCTCGTCCTAATTTGTGTCAGGGAACATACTTGCATCCTCTTTATTGAGCATCATAACTATAGCTGTTATCTTTCCATGACCTATGAATTGGCCTACCTCTTTAAAACTATCATAGGTAAAACATGCTAATTGTTTTCATTGTAAATAAGACTTGTTTAAAAATAATAGCAATCTTTTAAAGAAAGATAATCATGTTTGCTTGTATTTCATATGTTTTTAAAATCATTTTGGAAGAAAATGTTGCTCAGTATGTCATTTTTTGTTTTACAATTAATTCCATATTTTCCCTTTTTAAATTGACATCTGTTCTTTTTTCTTTATTAAACTTGTGTGATCTCAAGCCTTGAAGATTTGCTGTTTTGTACCTTCCTCAGGGAATATACTTTTTGACTGCTCAGAGTGCTAACATAAATCTCACATAACCGTGGACTGTGTAACTGGATAGCTAAATGCGATACATAAGGCTTTTGTTTGTGAGGCAGTGTTACAGGTGTGCATGTTCAGTAACTTTTGATATAAAACTTATTTCTGCATATCTGTTCAGGGGGGAGGAAATACCATCTGAACTGAGATTATTTCCTCGTGCCCCTGTGAAAGCATAGGGATGGGAGCATGCCATTCCAACTTGTCTTTGAGGTAAAAGTAACAGCATCAGATGCTGTCCCTGATTTAAGCACACACATTATCTAATGGTCTTTATTGATCTCTGGTGACTGTTGCCTGCTCTTAAGATCTTTGAACATCAAACAAATAATAGGTAGTAAAACTAAATGTCATTGTTTGATGAAGTGTCCTAATCTGTTAAATCAGGAAATGGTTAGACTAAATGATTTTACTAGCCAGGAAACACCTGCCTCCCACAAATAACCTATTGCTTGTTTTACATACATGCACTAGGAGGTAAAGGCTGGCGCTGTTTATCTAAAAAAGTTCATGAGACAGATGCTAAGCATGCATATTCTTAAATGTGCCAGAATTGAATTGTCTACTTTAAGATCATTCTGTTGTAACTAATAAAGAGATATGAATTATGACGGAATTCAAAACCACTCAATTGCAGTATTTGGCATTCTTACATAATTTTTAAAGTTATGTTTAAGATAATTGAAAATTTCTGTGGTTTTACATATACTACATTGAATAGTATTTTTCAAATACTATGGACATGATTTTCTTTCAGAGGTTTTAAAAAGGAAATACTGCAGCGAAAATATTTAGAGAAATTGTACAACCCAATGTCCCATAGCTTTCATTTTGAGAAACAGAGATTAGAGCAGTGAACAGATATGGGAAGATTGTTCAACTAGTCAGTTTTTGCACCAGCACCAGTTCTATCCTCTTTATTATGCCATGATAACTGCTATAGCATATTTGTTTCCTGATATTTAGTACAGTGCTTTTCTATTTTATATAGATACTTTTTCTTGATTACTTAAATTCTTGGGATGCAAAAGAGTAAAACATATTTAGAAAGCATTCAGTAAACCTGCTCGTGGCCACTTAAATCAATTATTTATAACAGATTCTCATATTTGAGAATATATTATGTAGCCCTGTCTGGTTTGAACTTTTATTATTAGCATTTTAAACTCGTTTTTGGTGTAAACAAGTATATATCGGAGAAAAACTTAGAAGTATTACCATATTAAGCATTATTCCCTACTGTGAGTGGGCAACATAAGATCCCATCTCAAAGAAACAAAAAGAGTTGGGCAACAGCTCTTTCAAGTGATTTGCTCTTTAATTTTCTTTTATGTAAAAAATAATTTTACCCAAATAAAAATACTTATAGTTTTCTTTTTATTGAGATCAGTATACATTGGATTTTTCACCTGGTGTTTGTCCATCACTGACAGCTAAAAGGTCAAAAAGACTCTAAAGAATAAATTACATATATGTTCTATTAGGAAAAACCAAATGCAGAACCGCATTTATGGACTATTCTAGTGTGTGCCAGGTATACTGGGCACTGTAGACATAAAAATAAATGAGAAACAGCTTCTAGCTTTAAGAAACTTCCCATCTGAAAAGTGTGTGCATCAGCACACGCATGTTTCACTGAGAGGGAAGTCCCTAACCCTTCCACCCAGATAGCTCCATTTTTCTATTAGAAATGACTTCAATAGTTTTAGAAGCAGCAAATTAGACCAAGGTGCTTGTTTTAGCATTCTGACTGGCTTCAAGAAGTGGCAAGGACCTAAAAGGGAAGTCAAGGGAATTATTGTATTGTGGCACATTGTGATTCTGGGTGTTCTTAACAACCGGACTTATCAAGAATAAGTTTGTATATAGAGTATTTAATTTTTTACATGTATTGAGTATTTATTATGTTCCCAGTATTATTTTAAGAGCTTTTCATGGAATATTTTATGAATGTTTCACAGTTCTTTGACATACTTGCTGTCATAATCCTCATTTTGTCACAACAGGCAGCTAAGACATAGAATGTTCGGTAAGTGACAGAGTAGGAATACAAGTCCATGGAGTTTGATTCCAGAACTTTCACATAACATAATTACATAATTCATCATGTAATTTTAGATAGATTTTTTTCAAAAGTATGTATTTTTAAAAAGTTTTACACTAAGGTGATAAATGTCAGTGATGTTTTAATGTAAAGAGCTTTGAGTCTCCAAAAAATATTGAGAAGGATATAGATGGTGGCATGGTACATTGGAGGTACAGTCCCAATATGTACCATGCCAACAAATTCTGATAGCATTTCCCATTAGTTTCCCATGTAGTGTATCATTTCAGTGTGCCAGAGAGGAGGGTATGGATAGGCAAAAATGCAGGCTAGTTAAAACCCATCTGGGGGAATTGGATTTTAGCTGTAGCTCTGAGAAGGAAATGACACTAAGAGATGTGCAGTAGAAGCAAGGTTGTGCTCCCTGTAGATTTTGTCAAGCACCAAATAGAAATAGTGAATACTGTTCAGGGGTAAGAAGGAAAGTAAAAACCAAAATGGGATCTGTCAGGAAATATTGTGGAACAGACAAATGAGGACACAATGCAGAAGACGCAGAGAAAACACTGTGTTTTGAGAACATATTACTCCTGAAGAAGATAGTAAGAAACTCATTGTTGGATACAAGCAGGTATGAGGTTTGTGAAGGAAAAACAGTTATAAGGAAGGAAGGGAATGACGTGAAAATGGATCTGATTGTTATAAAAGGACTATAAGGAAGCTAAAAGCACATTAGCAGATTTAAAATCCACAGCGGCACTGAATGGGATAGAATTGATGTTGTAAAGAACTAAATCAGTGATATGAAGGAAATATATAATTATCTTTCAAGACTTTAAAAGAAAAGGGCAAAAAATAAAACATTTTGGGGAATGATGATAGACACTAAGGCATAAAAAAATTCAGTATACAACAAATTGATGTTTTTTAAAAAGGGCTTAGAAACAGCTAATGTAAGAATAATTAGAGATAAAAGAAAAATTTTCAGAATATCTGTGTACCCAGATTCATCAGTTATACCTTATCAGACAAAAATAAATAAAAGATTGAAAAACATTTGGATTGCAGTACAAAGAAAATAATTTTATGTGTCTAGATCAGGGAGAGGCTCAAACACTGTGTCAAGTAGAGTTTATCCTTAGGTTGCAAGAATTGCTTAATGAGGGAAATCAATAAATATATTACATTGAAGGAATGAAGGATGAAAAACACATTATAGACTCATAGATGCAGGAAAAGCATTTGACAAAATTTGGCACGCTTTCATGATACAAACTCTTAACAGATTAAGTGTCAAAGGACTGTACCTCAACATAATTAAGCCTATACTAATATAATTAAGCCATAGCTAACGTCATACTCCATAGATAAAAGGTCAGATGTTTCCCTGTGAGGGCCAGAAGAGAGACAAGGATATCCACTGCTGCCACTTTGCATCACCATAGTACTGGAAATCTAAGCCAGAGAAATTAGTGAAGATTTTATTTCAAGAAAGGATTTTACTGATATAAAAACATGTTTCCCGAATCTTTACATTAGGTCATCTTTGACTTCATTTTGTGATTTTAACTTTATTCTATGCATTAAAAAGACTATATTTGGGTTTAAATGGTGTTTATGTTATTTTAGTGATGATTCTGTTCCAATTTAACATGCTTACTATGGAATCCAAAAGAACCAGATAACTGTTTAAGTTTTGAATGTGGTAAAATTTGGAAAAGCATAGTTTTTTTCCTCATATAAAATAGAATAAATGTGGTGGTAACAAAGATTTACAAGGCAGGTTGATCTTTCTCTTCTTAATAAGAAAAATTTATTTTGAAGGGTTTTAATGTATCCTTTAAAATATGTAGGATTTAAACAAAAACAATAACAGTTGATGTAGAAAAAAGCTTTGACAAAATGCAGCATCAATTCACAGTAAAAACTGTGAAATAATAGGTATAGAAGAACTTTATCTCATTCTTATAAAAGCCATTTATGACAAACCAACAATCTACATTATATTTAGTGGAGAAAGGCTGAAAATATTCCCTCTGAAATTAGGAACAAGACAGGGATGTCCTCACTTACACTACCATTCAGTAAATTTCTTAAAACATTAGCCAGAGCAACCAGGCAAGGGAAAGAAATAAAAAGAGATATGTATAGGAAAGGAAGAAGTCAGTCCTACATAGAAGACTCAGAAACTCCACCAAAAGACTCCTAGAGTTAATAATCAAATTCAGTAGTATAGCCCGATAGAGTCAATACACAAATCAATAGCATTCCTGGACACTAATGCTGAACCCACCAAGAAAGAAATTAAGGAAACCATACCTTTTGCAACAATATCAGAGAAATAAAATACTTAGTAATTAAAATAACCAAGGAAGCAAAAGAACTCCGACAATGAAAACTACAATACTCTGAAAAAGGAGATAGAATAGTATAACAGAAAATGGAATGCTAACAACTTCTTGGATAGGCAAAATCAATAAATACAGTCAATATGACCATATTTCAAAAAGTAATATACATATTTAATGCAATCCCAGTCAAAATACTACTAACATTCCTCACAAAACTTGAGGAAATAATCATAAAATTCATATGTAACCAGAAGAGATCTAGAAGAGCAAAAGGATTCTAGGCAGCAAGAGCAAGCAGGACACATCACAATCCCAGACTTCATGTTAAATTACAAAGCTATAGTGATAAAAACAGCATAGTACTGACAAAACCAACCAACCAACCAACCAACCAACCAACTAACCAGACACGAGGATCCATGTAACAGAATAGAGGATACAGAAACAACTCTAGGCGCATTCAGCTACCTGATGTTTGACAAGGGGGCAGAAATTTACACCGGAGAAAACAAATGGTGCTGTGAAAACTGGCTGTCCACATGCAGAAGATTGAACCTAGACCCATATCTCTTACCATGTACTAAACTAAACTAAAATAGATCACAGATACAAATATTAAAACAGGAATACTTAACCTTTTGAAAGACAATATAGGTAAAACTCTTGAAGACATAGGCATAGGCACAAACTTTGAAGTCACCTCAAAAAACAAACTATAAATTCCATTTGATCCAGCTATTCCCCTTCTAAGTCTCTTCCCAAAAGAGTTAATGACACCATATTGCAGTGATACATGTAGACCCATGTTCATAACAGAACAATTCACAAGAATTAAATCTTAGAAGTGGCTATGTGCTCATCAACAGGTGAATGAATAAAGAAGATTGTAGCATTTTTACATACTGGAATACTACTCTTCCATAAAGAAGGAGAAACTTGAGTTATTTGTAGGAAAATTGATTCACCTTGAAACCATAATATTAGGTGAAATAAATCAGACACATATGCTTAAATATGCATGGTTTTTCTTGTATGAGAAAATCAAATACAAATAAAGAGCAAAATAAAAGATAGATAATAGAAAACAAAACAAAGTTTGCTGGATGAGTTCTTGCTTTATTAATCAAAACATTGTGACTATGTTTCCACATTTTGTGATATGATATTTAACAGATTTCTAAGAGTGTATAAACTTTAATCTTCACTAACCAAGAGACTCACTCTGTTCATGATAATATTACTTTGTATTTTTGTCAAATAGTTCATTGGCTATGAAAAAAAACATGCATTATGTACATGCACCAGTTCCTCAGGTAAGTATAATTATGTACTGCAAGCATATTGATTTTATTAGTATATTTGCTTTACTAAAATATCAAGGCAAAGGTACAAGAATTATAAAAGGAGAAGGCCAAAAAGTACAGGGTTTGAATTAAGTAGGTCCCCATCCAAAATGATAGAAATAGCAGTTATTTTTTTACTTGCAGTAATTCTGTGCTTGATATGGTTCATACTGCCACATTGCTGATGCCATTCCTCTCTCATCCCACTTTTTACCAGTTTTGCTTTTTGTTCACTGTGGTTGCTAGCATGTCCTTAGTGGGTGTACGTGATCCACTAAGTTAAGAGCCTTCTTCCCCCATCAGCTAGGCTCCACATCTTAGGTACTATGTATGTGGAACTGTGGCTGCTGGTTTTCTGTCTTTTTCCTGTCTATTCAAATGTAGGATGATATATTCAACAGAGTTGTGCTAGGGAGATTCCTTCCTGAACTCAGTAAATGGATATACAATTCATGCCCAGCAGTGGAAGAGAAAACTACATGTTTAGGCGGTACTGACACATGATTTATAGTATTTTATTGAATTTGGTCAGATTCCTTTCCTTTGGCTAAAGTCTAATTTTTTAAATGATAAGTAATTAATGTCTTTCTGAATTTCTTACATATCCATTTATTTTGAGAAAATACATATATAGGTTGATTCAAGCAATTATTAGCTTTGAATAGAAGTGATAATAGAAGTATAATATCAAAATAATTCTATGGAATGTGGTTATGGTAGACCACATTTCTATCTCAAAATATCTAAATCTAATTTTATATTAAAGTTAATTTGAGATTATAGTTTTATTATTTTTGTTTGTCTTTTGAGTAGACTTTACTTTCTTCCAGTAAATTTCATATATTTTTGTCATGGCAGGTTCATGACTTGCAGTGTGAACTTGATAAAGAAAAAGAAGATTCTCAAAAGAAAATTCATAAACTTGAAGATACTTTAAAGTGAGTTAAATCACAATATATGTTTCAAAGTTTACTCATATTAAACTGGAGGCAAATTAAGTAACTAAAACTATGCATCATATTTTGTAAGAGCCTTGTTATGAATTAGTTTGTGTTGATTTTTTGTCATGAATCTATTTCTACAATTTTATTATTAGTCAGTATTTTTAAAAGAAAAGTTAGTTGACTTGTTTTTAGGTGATATAAATGTAAGAAAATAGAACTTAGTAGTTTCAGATGTTTTCATCCTCTTAAATGGAAGCAGATTTAAAAACAGAGAGATTTACATTTTAGGACATTCAGAATTCCTCTGTAAATTTCAAGAAATTTGAGTAATGAAACATTTCAGTTGCATATGAAAATGGATTAGTTTAAAAGCGTTGTTTGGGAAGGGTTTTATCTTATGTAATTTAAATCTATGTTGAAGTATTAAAGTTTGTATTCTCCATTCTCTTACTAACTTGGTTTTCTCTTACTTGTGATATTTTACCTTGAAGTCATTAGCTGGAAAACATTGATTTATTCCATCAATGTTAAGTTCCCACTATGTATCTGGTAATGGTGTGGTTCTTTCCCAGAGGGTATTAAAGTCTGATTGGATATTTAAGAAATTTGGTAATTACACTACATAGCAATGAGAATTTTAATTGGAGGAAGGTCAACAGGGTCCCTGACCCACGAGAGTGATTTGAAACAAGACATTTCCTTGACCTTCCAGAAAATCAGCTAATTCCATTTTTTTTTGCTTTCTAAAATCTCCAAATAGTAATGACTTACAGAAAGGCCAAACAGGACACCCAGCATCAAACTTCACATCAAATTGTCACTTTCGATACAATAGAATCATTTCCTCTCCCTCACTTTGCTAGTTAGTAAAGTAATTGGTGTAGTTGCTGAACAGAGCATCTTAAAATAATTTATATACCGTGACATGACAAGATTCCAATTTTTAAATCTACACAAAATAATTGTACCTCATACTACAATTTTAAAAATGCAAAACAAACACTCTTTTAGAGCTTTATAGGTCTTTACCAAAATAGCAAATTTTACTTAGAGTTGAAAGAAACTGTTTTAGAATTTTAAGTAAAATTCTTCTGTAGATTTATTCTTGCCTTCCTAAGTAGTTGTCTTCATTTTGGCAAAGTGTCTGGATGATTTTAACAGTATGGAACCCAGTATAGCAGGAGTCATTTAGACTGAAGGTAACAGAGAAAGTTATGTGAGGTCTTAACTTCAAAGGAAAATGGCACCGGTGTTATTCATGTGTTTATCCTTTCTTCCCTTCATTTAATAAAGTTCTATTTCTTCTGTGCAGCTGAATGTATAGTAGAGGCTATCAGAGGAATATGTGTGAGTATTCAAACATGTACGAATAGATAATAAATGCAATGTAAGTCAAATGATTTAAAAAATATAAGAGGAACATCAGTAAGATGAGGTGATAATAGGTGGCTTTAAGAGAAGGGCAGTTGTTTCCCTGAGTTGTGAAGGGAGAGTGGAAGGAGAAGCTTTTTTGGGCCTCTGCTCTTATCTTACTGTCTGTAGAGGTGCTGGCTGCCAGTAGTTATTCTCCCTCTTCTGTTTGCAAGCTCTCTTTTTCACCGTGTACATACTTGACAAGCTTTGTATTGCACAGTTGTAGAAGGCATGTGACAAGATGTCTAAACTGGAATGTTCAACCCCCTCTCCCCCGAGGGTACTTACAGGGAGCACAGTGAATGGGTTCTTTTTTTATGTACTTGACTCTGTGTTTTTTAATTTCTCCTACATCTTAGGACAATTTTCATTGTATATCATGATTGCTATTAGAAGCTGAATGGTGCTTTAAAATGCCACAGATCAAGAATTAAAACACATGTATGGTCAACTCAGTAATGACATAACAGCAAGAGAGGAAGTATATAGTAACATTTCTGGAATTGCCCTATCTCTGTCCTTGACCAAGATTGTGATTCTCCTTCCTTTAGATCATGGCTTTTAGAAATCTCAGTGTATCTTCTTAAATTTTTCTGAAGTCCTGTTGACCACGAACTGTGCATATTTTCTGGTCATCATGTTTCTGACACTGACTTACGACATCCCTTTTCTGTCGTCATCCAGTTTTTGCTTCAATGAACTGAACCTTATTGAGGTTGTTCATCATGTAGCCCCATAGTTTTTATAATTAGTTATTGAAGTGCAATATATACACCAGGAAAAAAAATCACAAACTGAGCACACTGACATAACCAACTGCTGAATCAAGAAATCGCATATGAGAAGTGTTACCGAAGTTTCCTGCTGCTCCTAACCGGTCTGCACTCCCCTCCAAGAGTAGCCACTATCATGACTTCTTTCATCACTTTTGAACTACATATAAAAGGAACCAAGTATAATATACTTTTATTGTGCCTAGATGTTTTTGGTCAGAGTTTAAATTTTTACAATTATTCTATATTGTTTCAGGTCATTGTAGTTTATGCATTCTACTGTCAGTATTTATTTAAGTTGTTTCCAGTTGGATCAATTAAGACATTTTTATGTACCTTTTGATGAGTATGTACATGTACTTTTGTTGGACATTTACTTCCATTGAGTTTTTATGTGATGTCAAGTTCAATGCATGTGGGGACAATAGTCCTATATGTAGTCAGCACCTGGAGCTAGCAGATTGTCCAGTGGCTCATCAGATTACCACAGGAATGGAGTGGACTTTTGAGGGAAGATGTTATTGGAGGACTTCCTTCACTTTTACTTCATACAGAGAACACTTCATATGTTTAAGAGGATCTAAGACAAATATTCTCATTCATGAATCTGCTAGTTGATAATTGAGTGATTGTAAACTGATTGAACAAGTGTTGTAAGTAAGAAAAAATGTGATAATTTCTTAAGAATTTCTTAGAAATTCTTATTTGGTGCTATTATTTACACACGCATGTGTGCACATATATGTGTAGGTATGAACCTATGTATGTATATAGTCTTCTCTCCAGTAAATATTTCTGCTATTGTTAGATTTTTTGAACATGTATAATCATACTTCCACATATTACTGCTTTATTAAGTACAATGTCATGTGTATATTGAATTATTGGAAAGAAGTTCTTGACATTTTTCTGAAGCAACACAGGATTACATTTGTATTTCACCAGTTTTGAAGCCAACTCTCAATGCTGGTGATATTTAGCATATGTATTAAACTGTGTGTGTGGTGGGTGGTAATTTGAATGTTTAGCTGTTCACACTGAGTTATATCCCCAACACCTCCCTCGCCTTTTTAAGACAAGGTCTTGCTAAATTGCCCAGACTGAGTAGGACTTGTGATAATCCTATCTCAGTCTCCCAAATGGCGAAGATTACCGCATGCATGACCATGGCCAGCTAGGTTTGAGGTTTTATACACAATTTGAGATAAGGATTTAAAGATCTCTAAACTTGTGGACATATCATGACATTGATAGGAGAAATGTAAACTCTTAAGAATGCTCACCATATAGTTATTGTTATGGTTTAAATCTTGAACATCCCCCAAAGAGTTCATGTGTTCAGAGTTGGGGATTCAGGAAGGTGAGTGGATTGTGGGTGCATTATACTCCTCAGTGGATTGCGGTTATGAGGTAGGCCTGGTTGGAAGAGGCAGGTGACTTTGTTATGACCTGGAAGGGTGTATCTCCCTCTCTGGCTCTTCTCTCTCTGCTTCCTAGCTACTGAGAGATGAATACTTCTCCTTCCATCCTGTTTTTGCCATCCTGTTCTTGTGTTGGAGGCAGCCAATCATGAACTGAAACTGCCAATCATGAACTGTGAGCCAAAATAAATCTCTTCTTTTTTAACTCGTGGGTGTTGAGATTTTGTCCCAGTGACAAGGAAAGTGATTAAGTTATTGAACACTGCTCTATAAAATTATTTGTATGGAAGTTAGTAGCATCTCCTCTCCTGCTTTATCTACAGTTTTGCTTTAAATAAGGAAGTTTATGAATAGTTTTGTGCTGTTGTATTTCCAATAAACTGACATACAGCATCTTAAAAACATATTTTCTCACTTAATATGTATTTATAATTTTCTGTTGCAGTAGAAAACAGATTAATCTATTTACCCCTGAAGTTATATTTTTATACATGAATGGACAAGCTTTCCTATATGGCTCTTTTAAAATTTCTTAATTTATCTTCAGTAGCTCATTTGTTGTTATAAGTCAACATTTATAATATTAGTAAGAACACAGGGATTAATTTTCACATAAGAATGCCTTGGAGTAAAGATACTAAAATGCAAGGTTATAGTGACAATTTTCGGTACATTTGTTGATTAAACACTAATCTGAATAGAAGATTTAAATGGAATACTAAAAAACCTTGTGATTCTTCAGAAAGGGAGGTAAGTTTATTTTGATTGGATTTTTTTCAGTGAAACACTGCATTTTGTAAAATTTGGATGAAGTTGTATTAACAGCAGAGAACCTTGTGGTTTACCCAGGAACTACTATTTTGAATTTTGGTAGAAAGGGAGAACTAGGTCAAATCAGTATTGAATGAGAATTTTAAAGTACAGTTAAACAGTATAATTCTGCACTTGACTTTCAGTCTTGACACTGTGAGGAAATGTGACTTTACTATTTCATTTATAAGGTTGATGAAAAATTCCTCAAGAAATTATAGTGATATTTACTTTAAAATGAAAAAGGATTTAGATCAAGAAGCTATCTAAAAAGAAACTAGAATTTTATAAATTAAAAGAAACTTTAAAAAAAGTTACAAATTTGAGTAGTAAATGTAAAAATTTCTGTGCCTACTGCAGTAGTATAAAAACATCTTTACAAGGTCATATTGATAAATTTTATTCTGTTAGAAAATAAATTTGTGCTTTTAAAACATTAGTTGTAATTCTGTCACAGCAGAAAAGTGGTTTATAATTTATAATACAATACTTGATAAATATTTTGTGCTACTCTTAACTGATTGGTATGAATTGACTGAATTTGTAATTGTTTTTCAATTACTACTTTTACCAAAATTAAAAACAAATATAATTCTTAATGTACTATTCCAACAAAATATGCCATATTTTCTTATCCACCTATAATGTAACCTCTTACAACTACGTAGCTTTAGTGAGCAAGAAGGAAATATTTGACTTGTTGGAAATAATTTGGTATTTTATTTAACTACTATTAGATGAATTACATCAAAGTTGAGTTAAATGTTATCATAAATTGGTGAATTATAGTTGAATTATTTTAAAAAGTTCAATTTCTAGGCTAATCCAAAGGGGAATTTTAAAAAATACCATTGTAATAAAGGGCTATAGTAAAATGAACCTATCCATTGTCCTTGGTGGGAAAACTCTGTATGCTAACAGTGTCTGATTAGAAAAATGTTCAGAGTACTTATTACTAATAAGAAAACAAAAACAATTTATGATAAACACTAAGTAACAATAACTGCTGTCACATCATTTAAATTATTCTGAGTATACATTAAGTCCTGAGATCCTGCAGAGTGAAAATTTCCCACCCATACTATTTTTTAGTTTTAAAACTTAGATATTCTTGACTACTCCTTTTCTATTTGAAGTTTAACATCAAAGCCTTATGAAAACACTGTTGAGCCGGCTATAGTAGTGCACACCTGTAATCCCAGCCCTCAGGAGGCTGAGGCAGAAAGATTGCTTCTAGTTTGAGGCCAACCTGGGCTCCATAGTGAGTTCAGGGACAGTTTGAACTACATAACGAGACCCTGTCTCAAAAAAAAAAAAAAAAAAAAAAAGACAATACTGTTGAAGTTTTATTGGATTCACATTCTCTTTATAGGCTAAGTTAAATAGAATTCAAATTTGAATGGAAAAATTCGTCCTTTCTGCCCAATATAATTGAGGTAAAAAGCACATGTCTTCATTTACTTATAATGGCTTCTATTAAACATTTATAATTTTCTCCACAAATACTTTACATTTGTTTTGTTAGTGTATGCTGTTATTTTACCTTTTGTAAATTACAGTATCTAATTGATTGTTCCTTTGGAATAGAAAGATATTTAAAAATATTGAATTGCTACATCTATCATCTTTGTCGAGTTTATTTTATTAAGTTTATGCTCTTTTATTTTATTGGTACAGTTTTTATATACATAGTGATAACATTCATCATAGGGGATTTATATTTGTAAATTGTCTATCTTGGTTCTCTTTTTTTTGCATTCCCCTTCCCTCTCTTCATTCCATATTCCCCTCTTTATGTACAGAAGCTTTGTTTCCATTTTTTCCTTCTATTCTTTATTTTCTTGTCCCTTTTTTCTTCCCCCTTGCTGGTTGCCCTTCTGATTTGAGCATTTTCTCCCCATTTTCATATGTTTTAGTTCTTCTTTACACTTTTGGTTTTCACACCAGAGAAAACATGTATTGTTACATGTGTCTGATTTCTTTTACTTAAGAGTATGGTGTCAAGGTGCATCCATTTACCTAGAAATGTCTCAAGCTTGTCCTTCTGTATGGCAGAGTAATACTCAATTTCATTAAAAAAAAATCTTCATCCATTTTTTTTTTGTTGTTGTTGTTGAAGGGCTTTTGGGCAGTTTCCAAGATTTATCTGTTATGAATTGTGCAGCTATAAACATGGGTATGCATATATTTCTGTGGTATGATGCCTTTTTTTTTTTTTTTTTTTTTTTGGTGGCTCCAGAATCAAACTCACAACGTCGCGCCTGCCAGACAGGCTTTAAGCCACTGAGCCAAACTCCTGGCTCTAGTTTTTTGAGGCAGGGTCATACTATGTAGCTCAGGACGGCCTTGGCGCTCACTTGTAGCCCAAGCCGGCCTGGAACTCACAATGCTCCTCCTACCTTAGCCTCCAGAGTGCTAGGATTAAAGGCGTGCGCCACCACATCCGGCTTGTGGTATGATGCTTTTAATTCTTTTGGGAAGATACCAAGAAAGGGAATAGCTGGGTCAAATGGAACCTCCAATCCTAGTTTGAGGAATTTCCATACTGATTTCCACAGTGGGTGCACCAGTTTACACTCCCACCCACAGTGAAGGGTTCCTTTTTCCCCACAGTCCTACCAGCATTTGTTATTGCTTGACTTCTTGATGACAAGCATTCTTTCTTTGAGTGAGAAGGAATCTCAGCATTGTTTTAATTTCTAACTCTTGAGTGACCAGTGGTGTTGAATATCTTATTAGAATACAGGTTATCAAAGTAGGTATTATTGATCCTCTGGATTTCTGCAGGGTTTATTGTGATTTTAGCCTTTTCATTATTAATTGCATGAGTTTGAGTCTTTCCTTGATAAAGTTGGGTAAGGGTTTATTAATTTTATTTAATCTTTCAAAGAACCAAGTCTTAGATTCATGGATTCTTTGTGTTTTCTTAGTCTCCATTGCATTAATTTCTGCTCTGATCTTTATCATTTTCTCCCTCACATGATCTTTGGGCTTGAGTTGCTCTATTTTTTCCAGAAGCATGAGGTTCAACACATAAAAATATCACGTTTTCTCTGATGTGAGAAACCGGAAGTATAAATAAGGACTAAAATATATGGAAACAGGAATTAGGTTTTTTATTTGACCTTGCTCTGTTTTTCTGATATGGGTATTCACCACTACAAATTCCCATTATAGGACTACTTTCCTTGGTTCCTTTAAATTTTGGTATGTTTTCAAAGTTTCAAAATTTATTTTCTAAGTAAATTATCTTGAATTTGCTTTGTGGACAGTCAGCTGTATATTGAGCAAGTAGAGCAAATAATGAAATTTCTGTCTTTTATTCAGTCTATGCCTTCTCTTCCTCTTTCATGCTCCCTTTCTGTGCTTATTGGGTTTCCAGTAACATTTTTATTATCATTGTGAGTGGATACCTTGCTTATAAGGAATACTTTCATGATGACGTGCGCTAGTTTTCTAAAGGCTTTTGATTGGCACCTTGTATCACATGAAACATGTCACCTTCCATTCCTATTTGTTAAGATTTCTTTACATTTTCAACAATTGTGAATGAGTGTTACAACTTTTCAAAAGTTTTCTGCTCTATAGAAATTATCATATGACGTTTTGACCTCTTAATATGACAAAACACTGATAGATCTTCAGATGTTAAATAAATTTTATATTCCTGAGATTGATCTTGGCTGGTTACATTGCATATTTTTAATGTATTGGCAGATTCAGTTTGTTTTATTTGGAAATTTGCCCCTATAGTTGCATATCAAGTGGCCCTTTGCTTTTTACTTAAACGATTCTTTTCCTTTTGTGGTACTAGAGGCATCTAATGGTTTTCTGCCCAATCAACCATTTAATTTAAGTCTCCTTTTATGAGTTGTCTTATCAAAGGACTTTTAAAATTTTTTTTTATTTTAAAAAGCAAAACAGAAAAAAAAGATATAAATGATACAGAATTGCAAAAAAATAAAAAACAGTAGGTGATTAACACTAGTTAATATATTGCATATTGTTATCTTAGAATTACTTGTTCAGGTTTCAAGATCTAGGTGTGAAAAAAATGATCAAACACTCAAAACAATGAGAGCACAAACAGTTCTTTTTGATGAACTAACAGATTAGTAGTATAGTTATCTATCCTGTATGCATATATATACATACATTTATATATGTGTACCTACAGACATATAATCTTTTCCTTTCTTCTTTTTCTCCTTTCCCCTATCCCAGTTGTTGTTTCCTTTTGAGCACTTTCTTTCCTTTTCATTGTTACAATATCTGTTGTACATTTTGGATCTTATTATACTTTCAGTTCTTTATTTTTACTGTTTCTTTTACACTAGGGAAATAATGTGATATTTATAAGCGTGAGTTTGATTTATTTCACTTTTGAGTATGGTCTCAGGTTGCCTCCATTTACCTACAAGTGCCTCAAGATTATCCTTTTTTATAGCTGAGTAATATTCCATTGTATAAAGATACCATATCTTTTTTATCCATTCTGCGGTTGATGGGCATTTGGATTGTTTCCAAGATTTATCTATTACAAATTGTGCTGCTATAAACATGGGTGCACATATGTTGCTGTAGCATGGCATTTTCAGTTTTTCTGGAAAAATACCCAGAAGGGGAATAGATGGATTGAATGAGATTTCCAATCCTAGTTTTTTGAGGAATCTCCAAACTGATTTCCACAGTGGTTGTACCAGTCTACACTCCCACCAACGGTGGAGAAGGGTTCCTTTTTCCGCAATAGCCCCACCAACATTTTTTATTGGTTGATTTCTTGATGATAGTGATTCTTTCTAGAGTGAGATGGAATCCCAGTGTTGTTTTAATTTGCATTTCTTGAATGACCAGTTGTATTGAACATTATATATTGTACACAGGAGACCCTCCTCGCCCCCCGCCGTGTAGCATTCACAAATCTCCTTGCCCTGCTTTGCACAACATGAGGATGTTTACAAAGTAAGAACCCTGGCTCCCTGCTGAGTCTGAGTCTCCCAGTTAAACTTCTGACCTTCTCAAATTGACACAATGAACAGGTAACTGCTGCTGCTCTATACCCCAGGATGTAGAGCTGCTGAGTTACTTAATTAAGCTTCTAGACTTCTCAAGTTGACACAATGTATAAACCATAACAACTCTTTTAATCATTTCTCTTAACAACACATAAGTTCTTAAGTTTGAAGAAATTCAGTTGTTTACTTTCTTCCTTTATTGAACATGATTTTTGGCATCACATTAAAGAAGTGCTTTGTCATCTAACCTTAGATCATAAAATTTTCCCCTACGTTTTCTTCTGGAAGTTATAGAGTTTATGTTTCATACGTAGATCTGCTATTTATGTTGAGTTTACTTTTACATAGTGAAAAGTACTATCCTGGCTTTTACCAGGGTGATTTTTTCTGTTGAGATGTTAAGGGTCTTTCTCTTTGTCCTTATTATTGAAAATTCCTATTATTATGATACTCAAGGTCATTCCCCTTTTATGTCTTTATTTTAGGATGCTTTAAGACAGTAATATTTTTAATATTCTCATTAAAATTATTCATCTTAGTAGGTTAATTTTATCTGTTTTTCATATTCATCTTCTATTTGTGTTGTTATTCCTTCATGTTTCTTTGTTTGTAATTTCTTTCTTACATTTTCATCTGTGGTTTTCTTTTGTCCACTGTGTGTATGTTTAAACGGGTTTATGATGTCATTGATTTGCATTTCTACTGTTTGTCACATCCACTATGTTTTTATTTCACTTTTTGTTTTCATAATTCTTCTTTGACTATTACTCATTCTTTTTACCCTCTCATTGAACATAAGGCCTTACATGACACATGCTAGGCAAGCACTCTTCCAATGGGCCACATCCCTAGACAGCTTCTCTTTTAGATCTTAGCTAATTCCTAAACCTTTGAGTCCTATTTCATCTTCCCTTCAGTTGTCACCAACTTTTCCCCATATTTTCTTGTGGTTATTAGATCATTTTAATGGCATATTTTCCTTCATTGTATCCAAAATGTTTTCCTTCCCTGGTTTTATAATAGCTTGCACACTCCAATGGCTGTTTTTCTCCCTCACCATTCAATCTTGAATAAGGTAAAGCCAGGCATGGTGGCAAACACCTGTAATCCTAGCATTCTGGAGGCTGAAGCAGGAAGATTACTAGAAGTTGAGGCCAGCCGGAGCTACGTAGTGCATTTCAGGTCAGACTGAACTATATAGTGAGACCCCATCTTAAAAAACAAAGCAGCAGCAAAAAGAATAAGGTAGGTTTTATCTGGTCTTACTGTGTTATTTATTTAACACAGATCTCCTACTGAATATGCACGTTTCTAGAGACATTAGTGTACTATGTAGTTTAGGTGGGGATTGTCCTTTTTCTGCTTCATGTTGACCTACATAATGATCATATTCTCTTAATGATTTGCAACTGCATACAATATTGGTCAAGCTGTCAGTGAGCTTCCAAAATTTCTAGGAAGATATCACCTATACAAATCTGTTTTACTAACAATATACCTTTTTTATAGCCTATATTCTGAGTCTTTGATATTCTGAATGTGAATTTTACAGTTCTCAGATTTCTTCCTATTTGTGCATTAACTTTTATTCTTTCAACTGTGCAGATTACAGCTCCATATCTACAATACACCAACATCATTCATCCTTTACTTTACTCCAGATGTTTTCTCCGAGTTTCTGGTTCTAAATGGATATGTAAAAAAAAAAAAAATCAATAGATCTTAGTCAGAAAAAGGTATTATGAAGAAGCAAGCCCTCCCTGCAAATCAGTGCCATGCAAGGGCCACTGGGGAGACAGCCAGACCTCAGCCTTTTCCGTGAGTCAGTGCCATTCGCAGACTGCGGGGGAAGAGAATAAGAAGTCACCAAGAAGCAAGCCCTCTCTGTGAATCAATGCCATGCACGGGCCACCAGGGGGACAGCCAGACCCCAGCCCCTTCAAGCGCATAGGCTGGGAAACAAAAAGAGCCAACTGTGCCTGCCCACCACTGTAAGTGACCTACTGATCCAGAGAAACACAGGCTATGATAATAGGTATTGAGATGAAATGCAATTTGATTCTTATGGTGTTTGGCATTTCACTGACTTTGCAGTTCTAGGTCCGGTGGTCTGATATCTATTCAGAGGATAACAGTTTGCAGTGTGGCATCTATGGGGGATCTCTTTCTGAATGTGGTAGCCATTATTAATGGCCTATTATCTTGTTTTGAAGTCCTGTATCATTCTCATTGTTTTGTTCAGTTGGGTTTTATTCTGTTTTGTTTTGTTGTATCCAATGGCATGGGCAGCCATTTCAAAGATAGTAAGATATATTATGGTAGCCATTTTGAATTTACT
This sequence comes from Dasyprocta punctata, assembly GCA_004363535.1. Taxonomy (NCBI): domain Eukaryota; kingdom Metazoa; phylum Chordata; class Mammalia; order Rodentia; family Dasyproctidae; genus Dasyprocta; species Dasyprocta punctata. The sequence continues at coordinate 31,265 of RJWM01006477.1, forward strand.
ATTGTCTTGTTTTGAAGTCTTTTATTGTATTCATTGTTTTGTTTTTGTTGGTTCTATTCTGTTCTGTTTTGTTTGATTTTTACTATGTCTGAAGGTATCTGTAGCTATTTTGAGGACAGCAGGAGGCATTATGGTAACTTCTGTTGATTTCCTGTTGTTTTGAAGTCCTGTGTCACTTATATCTGGTTTGTTTTGATTGGCTTTGTTCTGTTTTGTTTTGCTTTGTTTTGTTCTCTTTAAAATAGAATTTTAAAAAATGGGTATCATCATGGAAAAATAATAACTACCAAATATTTTAATGTATGTTTAGACACAGAAGCTTTGACTTCAGGGAGGTTAGATGTCTTCCTGTCTTAGATTCTAACTCCTAAGTCTTAATTTCATTTGCTTTCAGGTAACCTTATCTAAATTGATATTTTTATCAATTTATTTCTACTTCATTTTATTATTAGTTTGTTTACTGTGTTTTGTTGGAGAGTCCCCCTAGTAGAGTTTTTCATTGCCTTGTCTGTTTATCTCAACTCTTGCTGTTGATGAGATGTTTACTACACCCCTTTTCTCTTTCTCATATTATAATGAGCACACAGGGGAGACTGTAAGGTGGTAGCAGATTTGTCAGTTTGTACACAAAGACCAGACTTTTCTTACCCTGAGTTTTGGGGAAGAATTCTTTTTTGAAATTTTTCTCTCTGTCTGTGTCTCTCTGTCTCTGTCTCTCTCTCTCTCTCTCTCTGTCTCTTTCTCTCTCACACACACATGCACACATCCTCTTTATAATTGCGCAATAAAGAAATTTATGATAGCTTAGCATCATCGCTTTTGGAATCAATTATTATGACTTGCTGTAGATTCAATTATAGGTTAGTTTATGGATCTAAAATCTAAATACACTCTGACCTTTCCATGACTTTGAAACTTGATTTCTTAGGGAAAAAAAAACCCTTGATCTCAGCTTGCTTTGTGGTCTTTTGCTTCTTTTTCAAGAGGATAGAGTGAGGCTTTTGGAGCTGCATGACCTCCTGAGCAGTGTAACACGGTTAGCTTTCTGCAAAATTAATAAGTGAATCAAAGGCTTACTCATGATCTCCCAAATGGCTTTTTCTTTTACTCCAGGAAAATCATATTCTCTGTTGTCATGAGTGTTCTTTGATTTCTCACACCATTGAATATATGCTTTATTAATATAAGAGACCACAGACAACTCTTCCTGAGCTTTTATCCTTTTAAAAAATTATTCTTGGCTTTATTTGTTCATGGAGTGCATGGTGAAACCTTTGTCATCATTCTGAGTGCAACAGTTGGTCTTCCTCTACCTCTCCTTTCATCTGCCACTAATTGCATGTAATATTGGCGGTATTTCTATTCTTTTGAATCCAGGACAAATATTGTTTCTGATTTCATTAACGTCCTTCTCACTTTTTGTATTTTGATAATTTATATATTTCTTGTACCAATCTTTTTAGCAGTCCTTTTCTGTGTGTTAGAATTATTGCATCTTTCTCAATTTCGAAGTCTAATTTAAGACCCCTTTGGTATCTTTCAACCAAATTGGTTTTTTTTTAAACATTTTTATATGAGTAAATATTCATTTTAAAACTTTTTTCTCAACTTTATTCCGCCTTCTTCATCCTTGTTCTTTTGCCACCCTTTGTTTTTACAGTCAAGTTTCCTTAGAGTTATTTTGTTCATTGCTTTACTTCCTCATTTTCTACTCTCAGGCCAAACCAATCTGGTTTCTTTCTATGTGTTTCCAAAAATTTTCCTTCCAAGGTTTCCAAAGATTTCCCTTCTGCACATTTTTCATGTTTCCTTTCCTTTTGACATTTTTCTCAGTCTTTGTGAATCTAATCGTTCTGGTGCTCTTCCTTCTTTTCAGTATTCTTTGTGTGTTCATCCTAGTCTCATGTTGTGGTAGACATTCTCCTTACACAACCCAGTTCAACCCAGTTCAATGCCCTGCCAATCCATCGTTCAATGCTATTCTTATTGCAATGATTTTCAAGTGTGCAAATCATTTGGGATATTTGTGTGATTTTTTTCATGGCGCTCATTACTGTATGATTTTTAAATTTCTTTTACCTGTACATTTTCTACTTGTAAATTCATTTCATTAATTTTATAGATAAACTATGGTATATGTAAATGGAATATTACTCACTCAGGATTATGCCATATAAATTATTTCTTTTTCTTGTTATTTCCACTTAATGTTACTTTTATTTTGGCTTCTTTTTGGTGCCTTTTTCTTGTCCATTTTGATATCTCTTGTTCAGGTTCAAGTGTTTCAGCAGATATTACAGATTCATGAGCTGTAGGTTGTATCACACCATACATTTATTTTGTTTGGTCTATACAACGTTTTTATAATTTCAAATTAGTTGACAACATTATAAAATCAGAAGATTTCACATAATGTTTAGATTTCTGATTTTTTTCTTGTTTTGTTTTGTTTTGTTGTTTGTTTTTGAGTTGGGGGTCTTGTGTAGTTAAGGCTAGCCTTGAAATCACTGTGTACTCCAGCATGGCCTCAAACTCATGGTAGTTCTCCTGCCTCAGCTTCTTGAGTGTTGGGATTACAGGCATGCACCCCCCCGCCTGGCTCTAATTACTCTTGAAACAAATTTTGGTAACACCGAGCTTTATTCTCTTACGGCATCAAGTAGTTGGTGACGATTGGAGAGGGGATGGACTGTGATGAAAGAAGTTACAGCTCTTTTCCAAGAATCACTGTCATAGAGATCACATTTTGTGTTACATGAGCAATTCAAATAGAAATCAGTAATAAACAGCTAACTTTTAAAAAGCTCACTATTTTAAAACTTTAAAATTATACTTTTAGATATAAGGTTACAAAGGAAATCACAATTAAAGTTGCCAGATATTTAAAACTGAATACGAGTATTATCAAATGTCAGAGTGCTTGTATGAATTGGTATCTAGACGGAAATTAGCTAAGCCTTCACCTGAATAAACTAGATAGAGCAATGAACCCAATCTGAAAAAAATATACAAAGTAATGCTAAACACTGAAATCAGTAAAATTGGAAACATTATAGAGAATTACCAAAACTAGTTTTTAAAAGAGAATGAATAAATTAGACAGGTTTCTATTAGAATGGTCAAGAAGACCAAAACCCCAAAATTAAGCAACGTTAATGGAATAAAAACAACCCAGAAATATCATTACTATACATAGAAAGGATGCAGTGTTTACTGCACTCTTGTCAGTTTTTGTAACCTGGCCACTGTAGGTATTTAAATTTGGATTCCTGCTTTATAGTTTCAGCTAGAAGTTTCGTTTTGTTTTGTTTTGTGTTAAAATGAAATTCAAGTAACATAAAATTAACTCATTTAAAGTAAACAATTTAGTGACGTGTAGTGTATTTACAAGGTTGTGCAGCCGCTACCTGTATCTAGTTCCAATGGTGTTCCACACCACAAATAAAACCCTATAGTCATTAAACAGTTAATAACCATTGCCCACCTTTATCTACATCTTCCATTTACCTAGTTTCTTTCTGTCCCCTTTCTGCATACATTAAATATAGGCAGTCATACGATATATGACCTTTTGTGTTTGGCTTCTTTCACTTAACATAGTATCTTCAAGGTTCAACTGCACTGAGACCTTGTTCAGAGGTTCTAGCAGGGGAGCATAGCTACTCGTATACCCTTGACCAAGGAATGGTCCTCCTCTATCGGGGGTGGTCATCCTCTTCGACCAAGGATGCGGCTTCGGGAGGGAAGCACATAGATCATTGAGGGAGGAAGGGGACACCCGCCTAGCCAGCCATATCAGCCAAATCAACCCTGGCAATCAATGGGGTGACAGATCGCCCTCACATCCAAGGTTCAGCTACACTGTAGCATGTAACATTACTTCATTTTTATGACTGAATAATATTCCATTATGTGTGTGTACCATAATTTGTTCATCTGTTCAACTTTTGACGAGCATTTGAGTTGATTCTACCTTTTGGTTATTGTAAATAGTGCCCTTATGAACATTTATGCATAGTTATTTCTTTGAGTACCAGTTTTCAGTTCTGTGCAGTGGAATTATAGTACCAGGACAATGAACTGTTCTACTTGGTTTTTATTGTTGTTCTTCAAAGTAATAACGCTAGTAGTTGGCATAGTGATTTCCTTCTATCCTAGTCGCAGCTGCTGCTATAGCCCACAGAAGTAATTGGGAGTTACATAAAGGGTTCCCAAGGCATTTGATAATATTTTTTTTCTAGTGTGCAGTCTATTAAAAAGCTGAAATCATAGCTTAAAATGTTGTCTAAAATTTACAGAATTATAACTAAGAGCACAACATTTTATGCAGCATTTCTATCAAGTTAGGGTAAGCAATTAAGTTGTGGAAGTTGTACTTCTTTGCTTTGGAGATATTTCTTCTCAATCTCTTATGCCAGGCTTCATGAAAAGAATTCTTCTCTGTTTATCAGTGTTAACAATACTCTGATAAATTTTTGCCTTCTACATCCATCTAAACTCAATCCTAATGAAAAATAGTAAACAGAAATTATTAGCACTATATCTATCCCTGGAAAGACACAGAGGAATAAAGCTATTTTACGTGCTGGCCATTTCTTCAGTGTGTTAGTATTGTCATCTTTTCATAGCAGCTCATGTATATGGTTGCTTTAATAATTTTTATTCATGTATATCTGAAAATCAGAGAAAAAGTGTCAACGATAGTGATTAGAAACCAAGTCTTACAAACAAAATACAATTGAGACAATGTCAATATCAGTCACGATGAAACCACATTGTTCGCATTGTGAAAGCACAAAGTTTCACACTGGATTTAAACCTGCGACTTAAATCATAAAGGAGAACAAAAGTAACACTTCAAAAAAACTGAAAAAATGTCCTCAGTGGTAGTGACTCCTTACAGATATGCTGGCTGGTAGCTATCAGGTAACATTGTTTCTTCACAGAGTTTCAAACTAAGTTTTATTAGTAATAAATTTGCATAAATTAACTCAATCTGGTATTAATTGTAATAGTAAATCTTTTCCTGATGGTGTCCCCACGTTATGTTGTGAACAGAGTGGCTGAGATAACCAACACATTGATTGATTGAATGGTCGATTGATTACTGAGAATCAAACTCAGGTCTTTATGCCTGCTAGGCAAGTAAGTGCTCTACCACTGAGTTACACCCTCAGACCTTTTTAATTTTAAACATAGTAAAAATCATCCTGGAAGTTGGTAGAGCATGAACTAGTATGTAGAGATGGAGAGTGCAAATGGAGAATGCAAAGATACTCAAAAAATGAGTCCAGCTAAAACTCAGAAGTCCAGGAAACTGGCAGTCGAGATTGAGACAGCCCTAAATTTCTCCAAAAAGTGAATAGTCGAAGAATTGTAACAGAATGGTATTTGGTGAAAATGACATTGGAAAATAACTTACTTTCCTGAGTGTCTCTTGGTAATAAGTTACGTTTTAAATGAAAGATAGAAAATGAAATTCAGAATTTTCTCACTAGAAGAAATAAAATATTTCAAGGACATGAATCTGATGACATATTAATGTTGAAACAAAAGTTTAGGAGGATAGCAAACAGACATGATTTTATGGAAGAAAGATTTTGTCAGATTATTATGAACAGTAGATTAAAATGTTAAACATTTCTGTCCTTGAAAAACATGTTTTTATTTCCTCATTGAATTTCCTTTATTCCTCCCTAAATCTTAGTCCCTAAAGTTTGATATCCTGAAATTTAACCAGGGTCTTTTAAAATTGGTGACTGTTAGTCTTTATCTAGTTTTTTATTACTTGATATTAAATTTTTCCTTTTCACTATGGAATGCACAAATGTCAAGAAACTTTGAAGAAACTTTTGGTAATTTGAACCATATATCTCTGTTCTTAGTGAAAAATGAAAACACCCCAAAGGAGGTTTTATGTGGAGTAAACTAGGTCTGGAAATGTTCTATATCGGGGACCTAATGGCCTTTTGATGTCTGATTCTTTGAATTTGTTTTTTCTTTTTAAAGGGGTGCTATGTGATTATAATTAGAAACATTTCAAGTCCTTTACTTGGAAAGTTAATTGTTCCTTAGCTCACTCTATTATGATTAATCATGTAGTTTTGAATGGTTATATAGTGTTTGAAATTATTACTATGGAGATTCACCAGTTTAGTAGAAAGTGTTCCAATTCATCATCAAAGTTTTATCAAATTTATAATGGGTATTCATTCATTTTGCATGTCGAGGCTCTGATGTGAATATATATTTATTAATATATTAAAGATGTTTCATTTTAATAATTTTCTAAATAATTTACTGAGTGTACTATAGTTTGCTTTTCTTGAAACTGGAAGGAACTATAATATTTTGTTGAAAATTATACTACAATTACTGGACAGTATTAACAAGAACTTACATTTTCCTTTTGGTACTTGATTTATAATTACTCAATTTTGTATTGATATAAGTATCATGTTATCCTGAGAGAAGTTATCATTGTAATTTAGAAAGTTCCTCGAAACTCCCTTGTGGAGATATATACTTTTTTTCTTACAAATAGCTTTCTTCAGTATCATTATGGTGGTGATGGTATGGACCCAGCTGTTCCCTTTTCTCCACTCTGCTGGAGCATCTGAAACTATTTTAGATCGAGAGCAGTCGGTTTCCAGTTTATTGTAAACATTCCTTAGCTCCAGTGAACATGCTGACTTAACCTTCCTTCTAAGCAGCACAACATAAAGCTTGAAAAGAAGAGAGCAGTATGTGGTGACCTTGTTTCAAGTTGAGGAAGGCAATTTTATTCTATTAAGTATTTCTTTGTAGATACATTTTCATAGAACTTTGCATTTTGCCTCACAGTGACACGTTGCTTTAAATGAGTGTCAGTCTGATATGATGTTCAGGAGGCCTCTGTTAACAGAGATACTTGTGACATTGCTTAACACAATGAGTTTAATTTGTAACTTAGGAGTTTTAGGTTTGTTGGATACTTTTTTTAGGAATTGAGTTTGCAAAACCCATTTTTTAGCAGTTTGCATATTTCATTCACACATATTTCCTGAGTTTTATTACAGTCAAATTTATTTCAGCAATGAAATGTAATGAAATAAATGACTCCTGGTGGGGAGTGAATTAAGCTAATAATGTGGGGCAGGATTCCATTTAGTGTTTAACAAAATGATTTTAATGTATATTCCCTTAACATAGCTTCAAAAGAGTCCCATGTGGTTGTTTGTTAATATCTGCTTTTAACTTTTTTTCAGTACTGAGGATTAAACCTAGAACCTTTGCACTGAGCTATATCCTCACCTCTTTTTATTTTTTAAATTTTGAGACAGACTACCTAAGTTGCCTGGGCTGGGTTCAAATGCGTGATCATCCTGCTTCAGCCTTCTGGAGTGCTGGGATTACATGTATACACCACCATGCCCAGTTTAAAATATGTTTGAAGTAAAAGAAACTGAGTTTCAAAGAGTTTCTTCTACGTCACCAAAAAGTTTTGCTTTTGTGTTTTTTAAATGACTTAATGTGAATCAGTTATAGATGACAACATGTACTATACAAGATTGTCATTACATATTTTCTGTTAACCCCCAGTGGGGAAATTTGCCCTGACCATGGCTCTGACATGTCCACCATTTTCTTGCTGTATGACCACCTTCCTTTCTCTACCGTGCTTATTGGATCTAGAGTGGATACCTGAGCAAAAGCAGCCAATTTATTTCTCTCTGAAGTACAAAGAAAACAAAGAACTCAAGTTACACAGATAATAACGGTACTAGGATCTGAAAATTTTTTGTGTGTTAAACCTGTAACACCCCTGTTTAGAGCCACTGCTGTACTCCCCTTCTCTGATCTCAGAAATTTGGATCCTGAAAAACTGTGGACTAACCCAATCAGTGCCAAAGTAAAATACCTTAAAAGTTACCGTGATGAAGTTTGGTTGGGGGCAGTGATCTGGGCCACATGCGAACTAGCATTCTGAGTAGTTAAGTTAATGCTGAGAGGAGTGGAGCAGGTGCGCAGACAGAAGCAGAAGTACTGTAAGAAATGGAGCCTTGTCTGTTGTATTTCAAGAAACATCCTGTGCTGAGATCTTACAGCTTTATAATATACAGATATTTTATTTAGTTAGTGTGAGCTGAATATATTTTAAAGATTTCTTTATTTAAAAGTTTATTTTAAAAAATAGATTAGCTGTGGCCTATGTAGCGTGAATGCAACGTGCATTTCTTTACCAAAAAAAAAAAAAAAAGATATTTTTTCTTATGGCAAATGTGGGTAAACTTTAGTATCCCTCCCTATCAAAATATCACAAATTCTTACTAACATATTCTGAATTGGTATGGTATTGCTATACTTCTGTAGATTCCTTAAAAAAATCTAAAGAAGATTATTTATGAAAATAGAAGTCATCGTGCTGCTTTATTAGGAGCACTTTTGGATTTTGTTTTTGTTTTTGTACTAATAAACTCTTAGTGTAAACTTGTAAAGAACCAGAAAATGCACTTTTTTTATTTGGGAGAGATTAGAGGCCATGGATGACACCCTCTGTCCCTCTCAAATTTGAGCCAATTTGGAAAATTTGAAGAGTCACATAGATGGAGTTGTGCTGTAAGTGTGTGGCCATGAGGGTTGGGAATCCTCCCACATTAGGTTAAATACACTCACCAGATTGTAGTAGAACTGCCCACAGAGTCTATGCAAAGCAGAGGAGGGGAATTTTCTGATGACAGGCCATTTCAGAAGAGAGGAAAGGAATTGAACATCCAGTTTCACTTGCCTCTCCAGGGTTGACAGTTATTAGCATGTGGGAAAAGAAGAACAGCATTTTCTTGTCAAAAGTTATTGCAAATGCTTATTTTAGGGGCCACTTTAGGAAGGGTGGGAGAATTGCTTATGTACGCAGCACTCATGTACATGCTTAACAAATGATAAAGTTTTGTAATAATCAATTCACATTCTTTTAGTACAAAGAAAGTACTGCAGGCTGGGCGTGGTGGCGCATGCCTTTAATTCCAGCACTTGGGAGGCTGAGGCAGGAGGATCAACCTGGGCTACAAAGTGAGTTCAAGGTCAGCCTGAACTGCATAGTGAGACCCTGTCTCAAAAAACAGGGCTGGGGATTTAGCTCAGTGGCCTAAGCGCCTGCCTGATAGACACAAGGTTGTGAGTTCGATCTCCAGTACCAAAAAAAAAAAAAGTATTGTAGCTATAGGTTTTTTCTCTCTCTGTCTCTGTCTCTCTCTCTCCAAAGATGCATCTTTCTTGTTTACATTTTATGATTATACCATGTTTTTACAGGAGTGTGTTCAGATTAGTCCCAAATTAGAACTGCCGTAATATGGCATAGTATGGTAGTACTAATTCAGTATCAGTTTTATTGATCTTCTCAAAGGACCAATTTTTTATTTAGTTGATTTAGCTAATGTTTTGTTTCTATTTTATTTCTGTTCTGATTTTTATTATTTTGTTTTTTCTAGTTATTTTACATTTTATTTGCGTATTTTTCTAGTTTATTAAGGTGAAAACTGATGCCACTGATTTGAAACTTAAATTTTCTAATATATGAATTCATACATTTTCCTTCATTTCTACTGCTCTTAACTTTGTGCTATTGTGATGTTTTACTATTACATTTCATAAATCCATACTACATTGCTGTTATTTTTTTTGAATTATTTTTAAAGAGATTTAAATGATACAACTAAATCTTATATTTTGTTCCAAAACTAACATTCTTAGTGATTGTCATCTTTTTATGGATTTACGTATTTCTATCTGATACCATTCTGCAGTTTGGAGGACTTCCTTTACTGTTTTTTGTTGTACAGATTTCCTAGTGATGTATTAGTCCATCATTTGTATATCTGAAGTATTTTACTTTGCTTTTAGTTTTGAAAGATATTTTCCTAGGTAAGCGATTCCAAGTTGACAGTTTTTTTTTTCTTTCAGTACTCTATGGATGTTGCTTGTTTGTATTTTCTTGTTTGCCTTGTTTTCCCTGAAAAACCTCTTATCGTCCTTATTTTGTTCCTCTGTTACATGTATTTTTCCTAATTATCTTAAGTACTTTTCCTTATTTATTACTAGTTTTGGGAAATTTGATTATCATGTAACATAAGCAGTATTTTGTTTTTTATGCTTGGAGTTCTTTGAGTTATTGGATCTGTAAATTTGTAAACTTAATTGAATTCAAAAAAGTTATTTCTGCAAATGTTTTATGTCCTTATCTTTCTTTTCTGTCATGGACTCTAAATATACATATATTGGGTTGTTGAAAATTGTCATAGCTGCTTTGTTTCTTTTTTATGACTCTTTTATATGCTTTATTTTGGTTATTTTCCAATGCAGTGTCTTCAAGTTCACTAATCTTTTTATTACCACTGTAATCTGCCTTTATTTCCATCCATTGTTTTTCATTAGTACTTGTTTGTAGTACATAATGATTTAATTTATCATAGGGAGTTAGTGTATGTACATAGTACATCTTAATTATTTTTATTTTTTGTCCCTTACCCCTCCCACGCTCTTGCTCCTTCCAATTCTTGATTCCCTTCCCATTTGCAAAAGCTGTATTTTCATTGTTTTCTTCCTCAATTCTTTTTTTCCTAATCTCATCCTTTGTACTCTTTGCCTTACATGTTGCATGCAATTTTCATCTGTATAATTTGAATATGAAAAGGCAATTCTCAGCTTCATCTGATTTTCTCTCTTTGCACTCGATATATGCAGCCGGATTGGTCCTTGTTTTCTTTCCTGAGTTAATCTCAGTCTTTTCCTTTCATAGCTTTTGCAGTTGTACTCCTTTATGCTAGAATACGGCAGTATTTCATTTTACCCAATCCTATTTGTTCTTTGTTAACTTTAATATCAGTTTCTTACATTCTGATTACATGAAATTTTCTTACATTGCACAGACCTGTAACATCTTGTATTTCTCTTTTGTTCAATTAATTGAGCATTCATTCTTCTCATTAGTTTTAATACTTTTTCCTATACTAGATTGAAAGCATCCTTAGCATAGGATCTGGGTGTGACTAATTCAGTGATGTTTTCTCAGTATCTTGCAAAGTGTGTCTAGCACATTTGGAACCTCAACAATGTTAATCATAAATGAATTCATGGATACTACATGGTAGTAAATTAACAGTTGACTGAGGTTATTATTAGATACATGTAGAATAATGTCTGATGCCTTTGCAAAAGTCTAGTATAAGGTGAGAAGAAATGGTCAATGAAATATGGGTTATATATATTTATATATAAAGATATGGATGTTAAACCCAATGTAAATCCAGGTAAAATTTTTCATGCAAATATCAATAGAATGTATCATTTTTATAATCAGTACAATGGTTACATATTTTATTATATCTCAAACAAAACTTTAATCCTGTTTTTTAATCTCTTGCCCTACCATGTTCATCATCTTCTTGAAATAAAGATAAGTCTTCTCATGGAAATTTGCTTTCTTTTATGAAAAAACAGTGGTAGTAATGAGGAGAAAGATATGCTGTACAAATATCTAATATAACATATTTCACAAATGCATATACATTTTATGCATATTTTAAACATTTTATGTTGGTGATATTCATATATGTTCATATATTATACCTCTTAGGCACACATTGATCCTACCATAATGACAAATACTTTAGAAAGCTTTACTGTTGTACTGATATGTATATCACATACATACGTACATACATACATATTCATATTTTATAGTTGCAGTGAATTCCTCTGATTCTTGTGTGTTCATAATATTGTGTTCATATCACTGTATAGCTTTTATCATCCTAAAATTAATGTAGTCTGTTTTTCCCCATATTAAAAACAGAGGAAATGTCTTGCACATTCTTGTATTTCTAGCATCAAGAAATTAAGTACTTGAACAGGTTTGCTTTCAGATGTTCTAAAAGTGATTTAATGTTAAGATAGTTATATAAGTGTAAATTACACTGTGGACTTAGTTTTAAATTCAATCAGGTAACATCAAACAACAATTTATTGTGTATATGTATACATAAACATTGAAATACATAGTGTGATGAATCCACCTTGGGTTTTAAAGTCTTATGGGCTAATTTAATGTCTTCTTTTACCATTTACTGTGTGAACTTGGATAAAATCATTTCATCTGTGAAAAAAGTAATAACTTTTTATAGTGATAAAAATTAAATGAAATAATATGCAAACTCTTCTAAAGTATAATGAACATAGTAGGCACTCAATAAGTAATCACAGCTTAATCGTTTGCAAAAATTTCAAAATTATAGTTATACTATAAATTTCACAGTTCATAGCAATATCATTCACTAAAAGTACCAGAAAATATCTATTGCAAATTTATGGTACATTTCACATCACTTTGAAATCATCTGTAATCAGCAGAAAACTTCTCTCACATGATAAATATTACATTTATATTTGATAAATAGGAGAAAATATGCCTACTTAAAATTTGATCTATTTGTGCATAGTGATGAACATAAGTGAGAATATTTTTCAGCTACTTTGAAATATTCAACTGCCCAGGGACAAGGCATGGATGATGTTTTTGAAGGAAATAAATATTTCAGCTTCATATTTCAGCCTTTTTTCTTTATTCCTTTGATCTGGCTTTGGTTTACTTATCATTCTGCTTGAATCACTTCACATGGTCTTTCTTTCTCTCCCCAGTAAGAGGTAGCTCTGTGCCTTTTCCAAAAGATTAAGTTTTTGTTATTTTAGAGGAAGAATGTGTATTTCCTTGTTATTTATAACAGTATAAAATAAAATGTATTAGTGAGTATGCATGTAAGCTTTGTATCTATGATGTGTAATTTATTCATGGAAGTTTTAATCAGTAGCTTCTTGAATACAAGAAATATAAAAGAAACAATATTAGATGTGGAAATTTAAAGAATTTATAGATTTTAAAGGCATTTTCCTTCACTATACACCATGGCTAGTTTATTTTTACAGTTCATTTTCTCTAGATTTTGTTATTTTGACACAAAAATGAATTGCTTTTCAATTGGCTGAGCCAGAGTTAATTTAATTTATGTATAGACTTGCCTTATAGGGTTAAATTAGTTTGTCACAAAATTATTTAAAACTTTAAACTGTTTAAATTTATTTACTAGATTTAATTTCTGCTTTATATACGAATGTGATCTTCTGAGATTGGTTCTTATACACACTCTCCCTGCCTTTTTATATTCTTTGTATTTCTATATCCCTTAAAATTTGTCACAATTTAATATGTATAATACCACACTATTGTTTGATTTTTCCCTTGCATTTATATCTTTTTCTTTAGTCAGACTGTAGTTTCACCAAGATGGGAACCATTTCTTCTATTCCTTTTACATTTTCTCTAGTATTTAGCAGATCTCAAAATTATCTGTTAGCAACCTTGTTTCATTTCCTGGATCCCAGCTGAGTTATTGAGAATGCAGGCTGGGAATTTCATGCCAGAACCAGTTATTTTGGGCCATACTTTAAATTCAGTTGACTTCAAAGGATTTATGGACTTCCTGGGTAGAATCCATCTTTTTAAGAGGCTTTTGGACACTTGAGGATTTTTTATTCATATTCATAACTAAGATGCTTCAACCAATCATGGTTCTTTAAGACTAAGTGAACCTAAATTATTAGATCATTATTAGAAGAGAGTTCTATAGGACTTCTTCATCTTATTGCTGAGACTCTTTTGAGTATTTTCATTAGTAGCAAGAGAAAAATTTCTCATCCTTTAATCCTGGAATATTACACTGTTGTTGACCTTTATTGCTTGTTTTCCTGCAGTCCTATCAGTGTTGCCTCATTTGAGCTAAGATTATGCTTCATTTGCTTTTGCTGCTAAATCCTGTGCTGGCTTTTTTTTTTTTTGGATGCGTGTGTGTGTGTGTGTTTCTCTTACTCTTCTTATAGTATATTTGTGTAGTCGCTTGTAAGGGGCTTGTGAGATGGTTGTTTTGTTCCATTGCAGTAGAATGAATATTCCTATAGTCGAGCTCTGCTTCCTATACATCCATCTTTCCCATTACATGGAAGGGAATGAAATCTGTCTGAATCCTATCTTCTCATTTTTAAGGACCTACATGCATATACCTGTTGTATTTGGTATTTATTTTCATTTTTCTCCTATTTACTTTGTGCACCCTCTTAGAACAGGTTTCTCTTACTGCTTTGCTCCTTAGTATAAATTAGTGGTTAATATGTAGTTGGTTTTAACCAATGTTTGGTGAATGAGTCAGTGAAAGGTTGAGTCACTCTGTTATAAGCTAAACTGAGCTTATATTCTTGAAAAGAAAGAAGACAGGAAAAATTCAGAATTTCTATGACTATTTAAAATGTATTTTATTTAAATATAATGTTATTTATGTTTAGAAATACATTGAGTCTTTCACTATGTTACCAAGGTTCTGTTTACAAATTATTTGGCTTTTTAAGCTTGAGTGATTGCCTGACTTTCTTATATTCAACCTCCTCTGCAACTCGAGATACCACATTGTCTCTATATATTTTGTATTGGATTAGTACCATGAACACCCATTATGTGATAGAATTGTGACCTAAGTCCTTGATATGAACAATGCAGAAATGTTTGTTAGTATCTTTTACTTACAAGTTCTTAAACCTTTCATATATAGTTTTACTTTATGTGTGAACTGGCAAGCTCCTCCTGCATATCTGATAATCTCTGTGATTCCCTAAAATTTTTAATTACCTTATTCTTCATTATACATAGTTTTTACTATGTTGGTACCTATCTTATGAATCTACCTAGGAAAACCAAAATTGTTTTGGTCATAGAAAGTCTTAGTGGTCATTGATTTCCAGGTTTTGGCTCACAGTAGTCTCACATTCTGTACAAACAAGACACAGAGTTTGGTATTTGGGCAGATGCAGCTTAGTGTAGGAAAATGTATAAAGTTAACTAAGTAGTGTTTGGCCAATTTCACTATTGGCCATTTCTCATTCAAACTTATCATTTTTGCATGTCAATAAATTTTGGAGAAATAATTTGCTTTTCATGTCGTCTTTAAAACTTGGTAATATTCTTTGGAAGAATTGAAGTACTCAACATTACAGAAAAACTTCAAATATTTGAAGCAGTAACACAATTCAGTCTGTGATTTTTTTCTTTGATTTAACTTTTACATTTTCCTTAATTCTCAACTCCAATTTTGTTCCTCATAGCATGTTAGATACCTTAGATACTCTTGATACATTTTATTTGATAAATTTAAGTATTATTCATTATTTTAGTTTCCTATCACTGCAATAACACATTGCCATAATATCTTGAAATTATTGAAAGTTTTTAGTGTACAGTTCTGGAGTCCAAAGTTCAAAATGAGACTTAAAGGATATTGTCAGGACTGGTTCCTTCAGGATGTTGTTAGAAAGAACCCATCGCTTGTCATGTGGCCCTACACACATTGATTGTGTTGACTGTAGAGATTAATTTGGGTGTGTTGTCATGTTTTCAATATTATGATCAATAATTTAGGCCCACTTTACTGGGCATTCCTTTCTAACTCCTAAAATATCTAATCTTTAGACATACATAGTGTTTACTATTTTTTTTACAAGTTTAGTAGAGACGTATAAGTGTAATGAAGAAGTGGCTAAAACAGTTTACTAACTTACTATGCTTAGTGAAATGTATTACATTTAATATTTCTGACCAATTTAGTACAATTAATTTAAACACCAATTGGTAGCCAAGAATGTAGATAAAGTTGCTTCCTAAAAGTCTTCTCCAGCCCAGCCAGAAAGGAATGGAGACTCTTCTAGCTGTTTTTCAGACTTGTTTGAAGTTTTTTATTTTGTTTTGTTTTTCTAAGAGTTTCCAGTGGAGATGCCAAGCTGGCAGCAAATGAAGTATACTGTAATGTGAAGCCTTGTGAATATATGTTGGATCATGGCCATCATTATCAAAAGTGCTCTTATAGAAATGTGCCAAAAGAAGATTTTCAAATTAGAGTTGGCCTTCACATAAAAATGTTAGCTTGTAAAGCTCCAGAAATACTAAATTGTAGTCCATTAGTCCCCTACATTTTATTGTCCTTTTGAGATAATCATGTGCTTCAGAACGTCCTTTAATCTGAGTTGGTTTGTGATTGTGTAAGAATGCAGCTTCTTTTTTCTCTATCCTTTTATGCTCAGATATGGAAAATTTAGTGAGTTTTATAAATAAACTAGAGCTAAACAGCAAATTTTCTTTCCACCTTTTTATCTTCACAGAGGCCTGGCTTTAAGACATTTAAATGATACATTTTTACTCAGCACCCCAACTAGTTCCACAGGGAAATAAAAATTTTCAAAATTGCTTTTTTGTTTGCTTGTAGGATGTACCATTAGGGATGGTAGGAAAAGGAGTACTGTTCTTACAGCAGCGAGGAACAGACCTTTGCTCATGGTTTTCACTTCAGTGTCATCACTTTATAGAAATTAAAAGGAGTCTCGTTAATATGAAATCACTTCTGTAGTTAAATTAAGACAGAGACTTAATTTATGTTAAGAGGAAAGACTCCTAATTATTAGTAGAACTCAATGTATTAGTCATGGCTTTATTTAGCAAGAACATTGATTTGCACTGAGCAAGACCTTCTTTGATATTTAGCTTGACTGTTATGTTAGCTCATCTTCTGTGTTAAGACTGGAAACTAGTTAGGAAATATCACACATGTAATATGAATTGTTTGCTATTTATAAATCAGGATAGCAATAGTGAATTAAAAATAATGTGCTTTATTGTGCCAGGCTGTAATATTTTAAGATGATCTCTAAAATATATTGATGGCTAAAGTTTATGATTTTGTTTTATGTGGTCATAACTTAGTTATAAAGTTTATGAACTAAACTTGGTAGGTAAAAATCACATGATGACAAAAAGACTTACCATATTAAATTGAAAGTACTTATATTGATTAAGTATAACCTACATGAATTATTGCACAAAATGTAAAAACTGTTGACTGTCTTAGTTACTTTTCACTCATTGCTGAGACAAAATTACCCGATGCCCAAAATTAGGGAAGGAAAGGTTTATTTCTTACAGTTTCTTGGGTGTTTCAGTCCATACTTAGTTGGCTCCAAGGCAGCATGGCGTGGCAGGGCCACCATTCATGGCCACTACAACAGCGAGGCGAAGTGGCGAGAGAGAGAAGATGGAAGCAAGGAAGAGGAAGACCTGCCTCCTTCACACTGTATCTCAGCTCCACCCCTGGGCGGGTGCAGCACTCACATCATCAGTCATGGTGCTAGACAACAAACTGATCGCAAGAGCCAGACTCAGCCCCATCAGAAGTATTTGAGGACTTGAGGGTACCTAGTATCACCCAATACACTGACTTTCAGAATATCAACAGGGTTGATATTTTAGCCAGAGGTCATATGTTTTTGCAAGATATATTAGCAGAATTTCTTTTGTCTAATTAATGGCACATAGTTTAAAATTATTTAAACTTTTAAGTTTTCAAATATTCTCCAATATACTTTCTCTCATATTTACAGGCTGACTAAACAAAGGCAATCCTTTGATAAATTTTTATCCAAATTATGTAATAGTCTTCTCAAGTGCTTTTAAGAGGGCCTCAAAAATTAAAGAGTAACATAGAATAAACTAGTCACTCTGATCTTTGCGTGGATGAAAAACAGCCATTGCTCTGCCTAACACAACACTTTGCAGTGTAGCTGAGACTGTCATTTTACTTTTTTTTTTTGGAACTGGGAATTGAACACTGTACCTTGTGCATGCCAGGCAGACGCCATGTCACTGAGCTATATCCCTGACCCTGAGACCATAATTTTAGGACACATCCATTTGTCAACCCTAGTCTAGATCATGGTAGCCAATACAATTTATACAACTTTATGTTGTTCTTCTGTACTGTTCTGATATTTAAATATAGAGAGAATGAAAATGCACCAGACCAAATTAAAATTCTTTTTAGCCATCAGAGTGTCTTTTGTGTGGTGATTTCCCTGGAATAGTCTTCATAGGATACCAGTTTGTTTGTTTGTTTGTTTGAGACTGAGTCTTACTACACAATTCAGGCTGGCCTTGAACTTACTGTGTAGCCCAGGCTGGCTTCAAACTCAGGGTAATCTTCCTGCTTCAACCTCCCAAGTGTTGGGATTACAGGTGTGTCACTACACCCAGTGATATCCCAATTTAATCATCATTATCTGTGAACTACTGTAAAGTGGCCAAAAAGTATCTTCAAAGCATTATGGCCTTTTGAACATGGCAATAATAATAATAACATTATTATTAAAAATATTATTAGCAATTAACACTAATAGTATTAAGGTTTTGGAACTTAGCAATCAGTTAACATTGAAGACATTTTGTTTTATCAATATATAAGGAAATTAGTGGATAATAAGATATTCGGGTTATTGTCCATTAAATTGCATGACTTAGAGTCATCTGAAAACCCACAGTGAGGCTCTTTGGGACTGGTAAGCTGCACCCAGTGACCCACCCACACTCAAGAACCATCTCTGAAGCTCACAGGGACTGAGAGTCTGGGCCTAGAGATCTGCAGCCATCAGCAACCCTCAGTGAGACCCGCTGCCAGATGGGCTGCAGGGACAAAAAGCAACTAGGACTTGACATCTGGCTTATTCAGAGGAACACAGGAAAAAGAAAAAACAAAAGAATGAAATGCAATCTTAAACATCCAGCCCATCCAGATCATGTACAGGAGACATAGATATGGATGAATTTGGAAATCACACAACTGAAGTTTCTGCAAAGATAGCAATCAAAGTAAAGAAACAACTCCAGGAAGTTATAAAGGAAATCAGATCACAAATAATCTCTCATAAAAACAGAAATGATAAACATAATGAAAGAATTGGTGAGTATATCCAAAGAAGACATGGATTAAAAAAAATAAAGTAGTATAGGAAAATGATGGAAACCTTGAATGAACAATACAGGAAACAATTATAATACATGAAACTGAATCAAACAGATATGAGAAAATCAAAACTTCCATTGAAAGATGGCAAAACCACATAAATGAAATTGAAGGCAAACTATCAGACTTTGAAGACAGTGTTTCAGCTAGTGGTCATGAAAGGAAATACCTCTTAAAAATAACAAGGAATCAGGAAATAATTCAACAGCTGCAAAATGGTGCAAAGAGAAACAATATGAGGCTGATAGATATCAACAAGAAAGGAGACAACACAAATGACATAAAAAGACTATTTGCAGAAGTAGTAGCAGAAAATTTCCCAAACATGGGACAAGAAACTGACATACAGATAAGGCATATAGAACTCCAATTAGCCATAACCTAAATGAATCTACACCTCGACATACAATAATCAAGATCTCAGAAACTCAGCAAAAGAACAGAATATTAAAAGCTACTAGAGAAGAGAAACAGATCACCTATAAAGGAAAGCCTATGATGACAGACTTCTCAACACAAACATCAAGTCAAGAAGAGCTTGGAGTGAAGTATTTCAAGTGCTGAAAGAAATTAACTTCCAACCCTGATTGATGTACCCTGCAAAACTATCTTTCAAAATCAATGAAGAAATAAGATACTTGTATGACAAAGAACAACTAAAGAGCTCTATGACTACCCAACCGACCCTACAAAGAGTACTGGAAGTTATTCTGGAAAGAGATAAAAATGACCAAATTCCAAGAACAACAACAGAAAGAAACTAACAAGCAGGATAAGCAGTTAAACAGAGGGGAAAAGTAGGGAACCAAGAACAGAAAAATAACATGATAAAAATTAGCCAGTAAGTATCAGTTATAACTATCAACATAAGTGGCCTGAATTCACCAATTAAAAGAAACAGTGGCAGAGTGGATTGAGAAACACTATCCATCAGTGTGATGTATACAAGAACCACATTTAACTCAGGAAATTCATAGACTGAAAGTCAAAGAGTTGAAAACAATACTTCATGCTACAGGAATCCATAAAAAAGCAGGGGAAGCTATTCTGTTTCAAACCAAGAATGATCAAAAGAGTTAAAGAAGGTACCTACATGTTAGGGGAAAACTTCAAGAGGAAGAGATAACAACCATAAATATCTATGCACCAAATATGGGAACACCCAAGTATGTAAGACAAATATTAATAGACATGAAAAATCAAATAAGCAATAATACAGTTATAATGGGGGACCTTAACAACCCATTGTCACAAAGAGACAGATCAACTAGACAGAAAATCAGCAAAGAAATAACAGAACTGAATCAAATGTGTGAAGAAATGGACTTAGTAGACAAGTACAGAGTGTTCCACTCAACAACAACAGAATGCACATTCTTTTCAGCTGCACATGGGACGGTCTCTAAAATAGTCCATATTATAACCCATAGAACAAGCTTAAGTAAATGCAAAGGAATTGAAATCACCCCAATGTATATTATCTGACCAAAGTGCAATGAAATTGGAAATTAATGACAAAAGAAACCACAAAAGTTGCATAAACATATGGAAATTAAATTGCACACTACTGAATGACTAATGGGTCACAGAAGAAATTAAAGAAGAAATTAAACAATATATACAATCAGATGAAAATGCAAATACAATTTTCCAGAACCTGTGGGATGCAATGAAAGCAGTCCTCAGAGGGAAATTTACAGTGATGAATTCTCACATCAGAAAAACAGGGCAAGCACAAATAAACAACCTAATGCTGCACCAAACTTCTAGGAAAAAGAACAAGTCAAGCCCAAATCCCAAAGAAGAGAGGGAATTATAAGATCAGATCAGAAATTAACACACTTGAGGCTAAGAAAAGAATCAACCAATTGAAAAGTTGGTTCTTTGGAAGAATAAATAAAACTGATAAACCCCTAGCCAACCTTATTAAAAAGAAGAAAAAAGAAACTCAAATTCATGTAGTAGGGAATGAAAAGGGTGAAATCCCTATAGACCCTATGGAAATACAGAAGATCATCAATACCTACTTTGAAAATCTTTACTCTCATAAGATCGAAAACAGAGGAAATGGGCAGATTCCTAGAAACATACGATTTACCAAAGCTTGATTAAGAAGATATGAAACTTCTGAATAACCTAACGTCAGTTAGTGAAATTAAAAATGTAATTAAACCTTACCTGCAAAGAAAAAAAGAAGCCCAAGGCCAGGGATTTAGCTCAACCAAACAAACACCTGCTTGGGAAGTGCGAGGTTGTGTTTGATCCCTGGTACAAACAAAACAAAACAAAACAAAACAAAAAAAACCAAAAAAAAAAAAAAAACCAAACAATACCCAAGTCCTGAAGGATTCACAGTTGAATTCTAAAAGAAATTTAAAGGTGATTTACTATCAGTACTCTTCAAACTCTTTAATAAAATTGAAACAGAATCAGTTTTCCCCAATTCATTCTGAGAGACAAATATTACCCCAAGAAAGACCAAACTAAAAAAAGAAATTACAGGTCAATCTCTCTAATGAACATTGATGCAAAAATTCTCAATAAAATGCTAGCAAACAATGCATCAAGAAGATTATACACCATAACCGAGTGACATTCATCCCAGGAATACAGGGATAGTTCGACTTACACAAATCAATAAATATAATGCAGAATATTAACAGATCAAAAGACAACAATGACATGATCATCTCAATAGATGTAGAAAAAGCTTTTGATAAACTCCCAAACTCATTCATGATAAAAACCCTAAAGAAAATTGAAATAAGTAGTCTTTACCTCAATGTGAGATAAAAGCCCATCATGACAAACCAACAGCCCATCATGACAAACCAACAGCCAACATCATACTAGATGGTAAAAACTGAAAGCTTTTACTGTAAAATCAGTAACAAGACAAGGTTGTCCACTATCACTACTCCTAGTCAGTATAGTTCTGGAAACGTTAGCCAGAGCAATTAGATGAGAGAGAAATAAAAGGAATAAATGTAGGAAAGGAAGAAGTTCAAAATATGTTATTAGCAGGTAATGTAATACTCTACATAGAAGACCCAAAAATTCCACAGAGACTTCTCAACTTAATGGGTAAATTCACTAGCATACCTAGGTACAAAGTCAATACTCAAAAGTGAATAGCATTCCTGTATACAAACAGTAAACTCACTAAGAGAAAAATTAGGGAAACCACACCCTTCACAATAACATTAAAAAACTGAAATACTTAGGGATCTATCTAACAAAGGAAGTAAAAGATTTATACATTGAAAATTACAGTATTCTGAAAAAAGGAATTGAAGAGGAATTTGAAAAATGGAAAGATATTCCTTGCTCATGAATAGGAAGAACCAACATTGTGAAAATGGCCATACTCCCAGAACTGTTATACAGATTTAATGTAATTCCAATCAAAATGCCATGAGCATATCTCACGGATCTAGAGAAATCATTCCTAAAATTCATTTGGAAACAAAAGAGACCTAGAATAGCAAAGGCAGTCCTGAGCAACAAAGGCAAGGCAGGAGGCATCATATACTACAAAGCTGCTATAATAAAATCAGCATGGTACTGGCAAAAAAACAGACCTGAATATCAGTGGAACAGAACAGAAGATGTAGACACAGCTACAAACACACTCAGCCACCTTACCTTTGACAAAGAAGTCAAACATCTTCACTGGAAGAAAGACAGCTTCTTTAATAAATGGTGCTGGAAAAACTGGCTTTCTACATGCCAAAGACAAACTAGACCCATGTGTATCACCATGCACTAAACTAAAGTCAAAATGAATCAAAAATCTAAATATTAAGACAGAAGCACTAAATTACTGAAAGACAAAGTTGGTAGAAATCTCGAGGACATAGGGTTAGGCTGAGAGTTCATGAATAAAAACCAAACTATATGGGAAGTACTTGAAAGAATCAACAACTGGGATTTTGTCTTATTACAAAGTTTTTGCACATTGAAAGAAATCACGAACAGAATGAAAAGAAAACCAGATTGGGAAAAGGTTTTTGCCGAGTATCCCTCAGACGAAGGATTTTTATCTGGAACGTATAAAGAATTGAAAAAAATCAGGCCCCCTAAATTTAAAGACCCAATGCAAAAATGGACATCTGAGATGAATGCATACTTCTCAGATGAAGAAATATAAATGGCAAATAAATATGTGGAAACAATGTTCAACATCATTTAAGAGATGCAAATTAAAACAACACTGAGATTTCACCTCAACCCAGAAAGAATGGTTGACATCAAGAAATGAACCAGTGACAAATGCAGATGGGACTTTGGGGAAAAAGAAATCCTTCATTGTTGGTGGAAGCATAGACTGGTGCAACCACTGTGGAAATCAGTATGGAGATTCCTCAAAAACTAGGATTACAAGTTCCATTCGACCCAGCTACTCCCATTCTGTGTGTTATCCCAGAAGAAATGAAAATATCATACCACAGTGCTATATGTGTACCCATGTTTATAACAGCACAATTTGTAATAGTTAAATCTTGGAAACAACCCAAATGCCCATGAACTGAGGAATGAATAAAAAGGATGTGGTATTTTTATGTAATGGAATACTACTCAGCCATAAAGAACAATAAACTCGAGGCTTTTATAGGTAAATAAATGAACTAGAAACCATACTCATAAGTGAAATAAATCAGACTTGCATGTGTAAACACCATATTATCTTGTTAGTGTAGGAAACTGAAAGAGTAAATAAGATCCAAATGTTACAATAGATACAGTAAAAGGAAAGAAACTGCTCAAAGGGAAATTATATGGTTTGATCAATCTTGCATGTTTGTATCTTGTAGCCTGAGCAGTTACTTTGAGGATAACAATATGCAATCTAACAACCATTGTTAAAATTCCTATCATCTTGTTTTGAAATTCTGTATTGCCATTGTTTTACTGTTGTTGTCATCGTCATCATTTTGCTTTTGTTACTGTGTTTTGTTTGCTTCTCAATTTTTTCTATTTTTCTATTTTTTTCTCTTTAAAATAAAAAAAAATAATAAATTGTATGACTTAAAGAAAAGTTTTCAAAAACTTCCAGAAGCCTGAGCCTGTTGCTTTAAAGTGCAGTTAAATTGCCTGTATCCTGATCTAGAATGGCTTCATTCTCATTGAGGGCATCAGACACCTTGGGAAATATTCAATCCTGAAGATCATAAAACTGGTGACTTGCCTGTCAAACAGGTATAAACAGAAGAAGAGGGTTTCAGTTTAGTGAGGAAGAAGTTTGATATTTTGATTTATTTTATATTACATATATGGTCTTACAGGAAAGCCTAGAAGTTGCGTATCCTAGAGCAATTTTTAAGTATAGATTTGAACAACTCCAAAAAGCTCATATTACTTTTTGCCCACCCTTTAAAAGACAGTAGCATCATGGTTTCCTAATGTCTTTTCACCTCATTATGATACTTCTCTAAAATTGGCTTTGGGCAAATTACTCCATGTGCCAATATCCTTCAGTGTTAGTAATAAGATGACATATGTGTATATATATGTATACGTGTGTATATGTTTGTATGTGCATAAATATGTAGTGTATAGATGATAAGCCAAGTTAATATTACTTATGGCATCTGAAAAATAAGGAGAATAGTATAGTGTGGGAGCCAACAACCGAAGCTCGAGAAACAGACTACCAGCGTTGGAATCCAGGCTTAAGCAATCGGTAAGGGGGTCACCTTGAAAACGTGTCTAAACTGCAGATTGCTGTTCTGTCAAAGGAAGGGTAGAATAAATGTTTTTGCAGGTTTATTGAGAAAATAAAGGAGAGAAGATACATAAGCATATCTTGCTTGAAAAAGCCAACCTGAGGACCAGTAGAACAGATTAGAAGATGCGGACACAACTACAAACACACTCAACCACCTTAACTTAGACAAAGGGGCCAAACATGTTCACTGGAAGAAAGACAGCCTCTTTAATAAATGGTATTGGAAAAACTGGCTGTCTGCATGCCAAAAACTAAAACTAGACCCATGTCTGTCACCATGTACTAAACTAATGTCAGAGTGGATCAAAGATCTAAATATTAAAACAGAAACACTAAATCTACTGGAAGGGAAAACAGGTAGAAATCTTGAAGACATAGGTATAGGTAGGGAGTTCATGAACAAAACTCAGTCTGCACAAGGAATACTTTATAGAATCAACAGTTGGGATCTCATTTATTAAAAAGCTTTTGCACATCAAAAGAAATCTTCAACAAAGTGAAAAGACAGCCCACAGAGTGGGAAAAAATTTTATCCCATTGTCCCTCAGACTAAGGACTTCTATCTAGAATATACAAGGAGTTCAGTAAAATCAGACCCCCAAAATTCAAAGACCAAGTCAAAAACTGGGCATCTGAGATGACTACACAGTTTTCAGATGAATAAATACAAATGGCAAATAAATATATGAAAAAATGTTCACCATCACTGGTCATTCAAGAATTTCAAATGAAAAAAACACTGAGATAATCATCTCACTCCAGGAAGAATGACTATCATCAAGAAGTCAACCAATAACAAAAGCTGGAAGGACTGTTGTAAAAAAAGGAACCCTTCCCCATTGTTCCTGGAAGTGTAGACTGGTAGAACAAATGTGGAAATCAGTGTGAAGATTCCTCAAAAACTAGGGTTAGAGGTCTCATTCCACCCAGATATTCCCCTTCTGGGTGTCTTCCCAAAAGAATTAAAAACATCATACCACAGTGATAATGTGCACCCATATAGCAGCACAATTTGTAATAGCTAAATCTTGGAAACAACCCAATGCCTGTCAACCCAGGAATGGATAAAAAAAGATACGGTATTTTTATGCAATGGAGTACTACCAGCCATAAAGAGGGATAAATTTGAGACGTTTCTAGGAAAATGCATACAATTTGATACCATACTCATAAGTGAAATAAATCAGACTCACATGTGTAAATATTGTATTGGCTTCCTGGTGTGAGAAACTGAAAGAGTAAATAAGTTCTAAAATACATTAACAGATGTTGTGAAATGGGAACAAATTGTTCAGAACCAAAAAGGAATTAGGGTGGGTGAAAAGGGAAAGGATAGTAAAGAAAAGCGTAAAAATGCAAGTTGTTACGCTGTTAGTGTCTCTCAAGTTCATTAAAAAGGAAGGTTTGTGCTAATATCAATTGGAGAAATTTTTATGCCCATATCTTGTAGCTTGAGCAACTTCCTTAAAGATAACAACATGTAATGTGTTAACTGTTGTTATTCTCCTATTATTTTGTTATCAAATTTTGTTTTACCTTTTTCCGGGGGGGGGGGGATATATATATATTTTGCTTGGTTCCCAGCACCTCGTCAGAACTTAAAATTAGTTATTAGAAATGTGTGCCTTTATAGCCCAAAACCTTTATTTTTCATCCTATTAACATGCAAAAATTTGTTTTGTTTTTGTTTTTGACTATATGGTGTAAGTTTGAGGTTGGAGAGATGTGATGGTTAATAGTTCTTTGAGGCAAGTGTACTAGGGACAGCAGAAGAATGCTAGGCCACCATGTGGCCTGTATCACTTTGACCACTGGCAGATCAACTGCTGGTAGGCATGTTTCATTGTTTCACTTTTTTTAAATTGTGATAGAATTCACATCACAAACTTCACTGTACAGTTTAGAGATTTAGTATATTTGCAAGAATTGGTGACTGTTATCACTAATTCCAGATCATGTTCATTACTCAAAAAGAAACCCCATATTCATTTACAGCCATACCACAGTCCTCCTACTTGGACCCTAACAACAACAAATCTACTTTCTATCGCATAAATTAAATCATAAATATGTGACCTTCTATGTTGGGCTTCTTTCTTTTACCTTAATGTTTTCAAGCTTCATCCATGTTGTAGTGTATAGCAAAACTGCATTCCTTTTTAAGGATGAATAATATTCCATTTTATGGATGTACCACCCATTTTGTTTATTTGTTCATCAGTTGATGGAAACACATGACTTTATATTTTTTGTCTTGGTTACTTTTTACTCATTGCCGAGACAAAATACCTGACCCCCAAAATTAGGGAAGGAAAGGTTTATTCTTACAGTTTCTTGGGAGTTTCAGTGCATTAGTTGGCTCCAAGATAGCGTGGCATGGCGGGCCTGCTGTTCATGGCGGCTGCAAGCTGCAAGCCGCACTGGCGAGAGAGAGAGAGAGAGAGAGAGAGAGAGAGAGAGAGAGAGAGACAGAGCGAGAGCGGAAGTGGAAGTATAAGAGAAAGACCTGCCTTCCCTTACGCTGTATCTCAGCTCCACCCCTGGGCGGGCACAGCGCTCACATTGTCAATCAACAAACCAATAACAAACCAATAACTCAGCCCCATCAAAATTATATGAGGACTTGGGGGGGCATAGCATACCCAATACAGTTTTGTTTTTAGGGAAGTGTTTGAAAGTAGTATGTTCTCAACAATATATAGTGTGTATGCACCCTTTTTTTTCCCCTTAGACACATTACTTTATTATCGACTTTTTAAAGGAAAAGTTTGCAGGATTTGGATAAGAAAATTACTATCTGAGTTTCATTTTAGAGATGCTAAATATTTTTGTTTCACTGAAGCCTAGTTCTTTTGTATTTTATCTCTGAAGCATTTCTGTACTTTCCTAGGGAAAAAGAGGAGCAGCTCACTCGTGTGACTGAAGTTCAGAGGTTGCAGGCCCAGCAGGCAGATGCTGCTCTAGAAGAATTTAAGCAGCAGGTGGAACTGAACTCAGAAAAGGTCTATGCTGAAATGAAAGAACAGGTAAGAGGCAACCATACTGTCCTTTGTGAAAGTCAATCTCTCAGTAGGAAGGTATGTTCTCATCTTCAGTGAGATAGAAATATTTCACTTTCTTTTTTAAAAAGCTATAAAAATTAGCCATGCAGTTGCATCAGAGATTCAGAATCAGGAGGGATATTACCACTTGATTTAATGGCAGAATGGTCACTTATAAGATCTTTCTATAGGCTGGGGGTATAGCTCAGTGTATGTATGAGGTTTGATCCTTAGCACTGCAAAAACAAAAAAGCAAACAAGAAAATCTTCTTTACAAATGTAGTAATGGCAGAAATATTATCTTTTCAGGAGGATGGCTCTGTATACCAAAAAAAATGTCCACTACCAATCAGATTGTTTTTGTGTAGTGTGATCTATAGTTGACCATGTCTTTGGTTCTGTATGTTTCATTAAATGTATTTTATTGATCATTTACAGAAAGTTATTTTCAACTCACAGTTCAGGAGTACTGAAGCTGCCTGTAATTCTTGTGTAGATTAGGTGGTGTTTTTGTTGTTTTGAGAGAGAATTTTTATAATTATTCAAGAAATTATTACAAACACCTAGATTTTCATTAAGAAGAATCAATAACTGTTAATACTCTGTTTATATAAACTAAAATGTTATAGGAAAAATTTTCCTACTCATGTCTGATCATGTTATTATCTTCTAACCAGCTCTGTGTAAAACTACTGGAATTATAGATTATATTTTTATATACACACAATTTTCACATATATGTGTATAAGTTATGTATCATTTTATTACTTAGTAAAATATAATATTATTTTATTTCTACTATATATATAAAGCCCATATATAGTATCCATGTATAAAGTATATATTACATGCTATAGGCATGTATTTTTTAATTAAAAAATTTTTTTTTTGATTGAGACAGGGTCTCACTATGCAGTTCAGGCTGGCCTTGGGCTCACTTTATAGCCCAGGCTGATCTTGAACTCACAATGATCCTTCTGCCTCAGCCTCCTGAGTGCTGGGATTACAGGAGTGCACCACCATGCCTGGCTGCTATAGGCATTTATAACTGTTTCCCTTTTTATTTTTAAAAATAAGATACAGATCTTATATATTGTTCCTGTTCGCTTATTTATATTTACTATTATGTGTCTGTGCTTAACTATGTTGATTTCTCATGATCCTTTTAATGTTAAATATGAATATAACCATATTTTAGTTATTAGCTTCCTTTCTCAAGTATATTTAGATTATTTTCAAAATCCAGATTGCAAAGAATGTTACAATTATTGCTGTGATTTAATTTTCAGTTTTAGTAATCTTCCCAAGAATTTCCAAACGGTGGTAGAAATGTCTCTAAGGGAAGATTTTACATTTTACTTTGAGCTAGCCTTATACAGTTTAGAGTTTGCAGTTTTTCTGTTATTTTCTTAGTTCTGATTTCTGCTCATACTGATTTGTGGGGATCTAGGCCCTACGAGTGGGGTTTGAGATCTCATTCTCTCTGTTTTTTACTTGCTGCTGGAGGCAAAAGTTGGATTCCTGCTGAGTTTGTACTGGAAAGCTCCTTGGATGTATACTTCTTCCCAGCTCCCTGTCATGATCAGAGCTGGGCCCTAGGATATGTATCTGATCAAAATATTCCGTGGAACTGATAGAAGGTAGCCAATTGGCTTGAAAGTAAAGGAATATAGAAAATATTGAAGAAGAAAGCCCCAGGCAAGAATTTTTAAGTACATTATTAGGAATTTTAGGCTAAGAATTAGACACTTGAAATTGCTGTGGCTAATAATGCAATTTTCTAAGAAAAGTGAACTTCATGACAATCATTTTGGACTCATTAAATGCACTTCTTGGGCTGATGCTTTAATAATAACAGATTATGGAATTCATGGATAAATGAGAACAGACAGGCAAAAACAGTGCAACCTGTGAGAACACGCTGTAGAAGAAGGAAAAGATTTCTGTACTTAACAAAGATTAAAAGCATACTTCTAAAGAGAGCTGTAAAATTCAGAAAAAATCAAAATGGCAGTATGTTTACAAAAATCCACATGTCGAGTAAAAAATGAATTCAGTGAAATTTGGATACCTCCTGGAAAAGAATTGAGCCTTAAGAATAAAATATCCTGTAAGTTTCTAGATGAGGTGATACTGGCAAAGAAATTAGAAAAGTAATGGAGTGGTATGGCACAGTTCTGAAAGAGAAAAGTTGTTATTCAGAAAATTGTTCTCCAATTTATATAAAATCAAGGAGATTTTCACTGACAAAATTAACAGAAAAACATTTTCTTATGTACAAGAGCTCCAGTAATGTAAACCACTTTTTTTCTGGAAAGTTACAAGATGTGATTAAAAACTATAGTGAATAAAGTTTTTTTTAATTACCACAGTAAAAGACACATTGCCAAAAACACAGTTAATGTTAATTTTTTAAGTATTACAATAAAAGACAAATTACCTGTAATCCCTCTCCAAATGCACTCCTCCCAACACATATAGCTCAACATTCTTGCTATTTCATGAAGCAGTTCAAAAAGTTCTCTTTCATTAGTATCATTAGTTGTGCTGTGGTAGCTACCTTGATATCCTGAATGTATTTAAAACATTTACCTTTCGCAATCAGTTTGACTTTGGGTAAGAGCTGAAAGTTGCTTTGTGCCAAATCCTGAGAATTGAGTGAAAGGGAGCACATTGTAATATTTTTATAAGACTGCTTTTTCCATTGATGACACTCAGCAATAGCTTTCACTGTATTTTTGACTACACTTTGTAGAGACACTCATGAAAGAGGACTTTGCAAACTGCTTCAGAAAGTGGCAAGAATGATGGGATAAGTGTGTATGAAGTGGAGTATCTTAAGAGAGATTGATGGCAATGTGTCTTTTACCATTAAATTTTTCAAATGTAAATATTCATCAAATATTTCGATTACCTATTGTAGATGGACACATCAGACAATTCAGAGACAAAGCCCAAGAGTTCTCACACATGGGGATACCATCATATAAAAGGATGAGAATAACCAAATTTAAATAATTGTGAAAAATCTCATTATAAAATACAATGTTCATATTGATTGAATCCTGGAAAAGGAGAAGTAGATGCATAGGCCTGAAGGTGTAGCTCAGTGGTAGAGCACCTGCCTAGCATGTGCCCGGTCCTGGAAAACAGGAGTGCTGGAACAAAAAGCGGTATCTAACACTGTCATGAATATGTGAGACTCCCAAGATCCTTAAAATGGAGTAAATGTAAGTGAAAATAATTTTCAAATATATAAATTGTTAAAAAAAAAAAAAAAAACTAGAGGCTTGCCTGGCACACCAGAGGCTCTAAACTCCTTGCAGCCAGACTCAGGATCTGGATGGCGTCACACTCCAGGGTACGCTCCGCCTAGCTGCCTGGGTCTGGGAGGTCTTGGCCCCCACCCAGTAAGGTGGAGACTCCACCAGCACAGTCCGGGAGTGTGCCCTCATAGCTGCGCACAGGATCCAGCTCTACCTGGTCCTGCAACAGCACAACCCACCGGGGGAATGCCCGGCCAGCCTCGCAGGACACAGAGGTACTGAACCCAGCCCAGCCCAGGACCCCAGAGCTGCTCATCAGGGACTGGCCAGCATAGCTGCAGGGCCTTGGAGAGCTTGGGCTCTGCCCATCAGAGTGCAGGGTGCGCACTCCATTGTTCAGGGGTGCAACCGGCGCAGCAGGTCCTAGAGGTTGTGGGCCCGCCCAGCCAGGAGCAAGGCCCCGGCACTGTAGGCCTGGGACGCGCACGGGCTTGCCCAGCACTCCAGAGGCTCTGAACTCCTTGCAGCCAGACTCAGGGTCCAGGTGGTGCCACACTCCGGGGTACGCTCCGCCTAGCTGCCTGGGTCCGGGAGGTCTCGGCCACCACCTAGTAAGGCGGAGGTTCCAGCAGCACACTCACTAGCTGCGCAGAGGATCCAGCTCTACCCGGTCCCGTGACTCAGTGCAACTCCCCAGGGGAACGCCCGGCCAGCCTCGCAGGACACAGAGGTACTCAGCCCAGCCCAGCCCAGGACCCCAGAGCTGCTCATCAGGAACTGACCAGGATAGCTACAAGGCCTTGGAGAGCTTGGGCTCTCACCACCAGAGCGCAGGGCACGCGCACGAGCTCCATTCTTCAGTGAGGCAGCCTGCGCGCCAGGCCCTACAGGCTGCGGCCACGCCCAGCCAGGAGCAAGGCCCTGGCACTGTAAGCCTGGGACTAGCCTGGGCCCACCTGGCACCCCGGAGGCTCTGAACTCCTTGCAGCCAGTCTCAGGGTCCAGGTGATGCAACAGTCTGGAGTACGCTCCACCTAGCTACCTGAGTCTGGGAGATCTTGGCCCCCATCCAGTAAGGCGGAAGCTTCAGCAGCACACTGCAGGGGTGTGCCCTCACTAGCTGCACAGAGGATCCAGCTCTACTCAGTCCTGCAGCTCAGCTCAACCCGCCAGGGGAATGCCCAGTCAGCCTCGCAGGACACAGAGCCACACAGGTCCCAGAATAAAATGACAAAACGAAAGACCAAGAGGCAGTCTCAATCCCCCAGCCCACTGAGAACAAACACAACAGACACCAAAATAGAAGGCACTGGGAGTCACATAACTGAACTTTCTGAAATGATAGCAAATGCAGTAAAGAAACAACTCCACGAAGCTATAGAGAAACTCAAATCAGAAATAATCTCTCAGCTAAAAAAATGAAATGACAATCATTATTAAAGAAATGTTTTGTGTATCTAAAGAAGAGCAAAATAAGAAAAATAGAAGAACTTAGGAAAATGATTGAAACTTTGAATGAACAATATAAGACACAAACAGAATGAATGAAACAGATTCAAAGGGAAATTCAGGAAATGAAAAATTCCATGGAAGGTTTGAAAAACCACTTGAATGAAGCTGAAGATAGAATCTCAGACCTTGAAGACAGCATGGGAGCTTATGGCCACGAAAGAAAAGATCTCTTGAAAATAGTAAGGAACCAAGAAACAACAATTCAACAGCTGCAAGATGATGCCAAGAGAAATAACATCAGATTAATAGGCATAAATGAAAAAGCAGGGGTCATTACTAAAGACCTGCAAAGACTATTCACGGAAATAATAGCAGAAAAATTTCCAAACATGGGAAGAGAATCTGATATACAGGTAAGTGAGGCATACAGAACCCCAATTAACTATAACCAAAATAAATCTTCACCTAGACATATAATACTTAGGGTATTAGAAATACAGCACAAGAACAAAATACTAAAAGCTGTCAGAGAAAAGAAACAGACCACTTATGAAGGAAAGCCTATCAGAATCACGGCAGACTTCTCAACACAAACCTTTAAGTTAAGAAGAGCTTGGAGTGAAGCGTTTCAAATCCTGAAAGAAAACAACTTTCAACCCAGACTGATGTACCCTGCAAAACTATCCTTAAAAATTGATGGAGAAATAGGATACTTCCATGACAAAGAACAACTGAAGAAATTTATGGCCACCAAACCAACACTACAAAGAGTACTGAAAGACACTCTAGAAAGAGACAAAGATAGCTACAATCTTAAGAACAACAACAAAAGGAAACCACTAAGCAGGGCAAATAATTAAACAGAAAATGTAGAAAACCAACAACAGAAAGATATCGTGACAGGGATGAGCCAGTACATATCAGTTATATCAGTCAATGTAAATGGTCTCAACTCACCAATAAAAAGAAACAGACCAGCAGAGTGGGTTAAGAAACAAGATCCAACAATATGCTGTGTACAAGAAACACATTTCACTCAAAAAGAAATTCACAAACTAAAAATCAAAGGTTGGAAGACAATACTCTATGCAATAGGATCCCAGAAAAAAGCAGGGGTAGCTATTATGTTTGCAGACAATACGAACTTCAAACCAAATGTGATCAAAAGAGGTAAAGAATGTCACTACATACTTGTTAGGGGAAAACTTCAAGAAGAAGAGATTACAATCACAAATATATATGCACCGAATATGGGAGCACCCAACTATGTAAGACAATTCTTAGTAGACATGAAAAACCAAATGAACAATAATACAATTATAACGGGGGACCTTAACACCCCACTGTCGCAGAGAGACAGATCAACCAAACAAAAAATCAGCAAAGAAATAACAGAACTGAATCAAACATAAGAACAAATAGACCTAGTAGATGTGTACTGAGTATTCCACCCATCAACATCAGAATACACATTCTTCGCAGCCGCATATGAATCAACATAAATAGGTAAACTTGTCAAAGAGCTGTATTTTTACATGTTAAAGGGAAGAGAACCCAACTCAGATGTGAAACAATGTTAGGAATACATGGGCAAATTGATATAGATATTCATGGGATGCTTTAATATATTTTTCTCCATCTTTAATATATGGTGAGAAGGAAACAGGCAAATGGGAAGTCTAAACAGTTTATAGAATAGGTATATGTCTACTTTCTACCATTTAGAGAAACACAGTAAATTTTTGCACTCATGTAGCAGTTATAAAACTCAGTGGACCATAAAGTAAACCTCAATGTATTTCTCAGAGAAGATATATTTTTACACAATGCAAGAAAACTAGAAATTGAAATTAAAGTTAAAATTGCTACATTAGCCACTACTAAAATTATAAACTTTTTCTCTTTGAAACACCCACATTAAAAAATGGAATGAAACAAGGCAAGCCAGAGAATAGGAGAAAGGATTCACAAAGCATATATTTTTAAAAACTTAGTTAGACATTGTGGTACATGCCTATAAATCACAGTACTCGAAGGTTGAGGCAGGAAAATTGCCAAGTTTGAGTCCAACCTAGGCAACTTAGTGACCTACAGAAATCTTATATCAAAATTAAAAAAAATTTAAAAATGACTGGGCATGTAAATCAGTGTGGTTTCAGTTAAATGTTCAGTACAAAAAGAAATGTATCTAAAATATGAAATAAATCTTACAATTCAAGCCGGGCGTGGTGGCGCACGCCTTTAATCCCAGCACTCGGGAGGCTGAGGTAGGCGGAGCGTTGTGAGTTCGAGGCCAGCTTGGGCCACAACGTGAGCGTAAGGCCGGCCTGAGCTACATAGTGCCACCCTGCCTCAAAAAACCAGGGCCGGGAGTTTGGCTCAGCAGCTTAAGCGCCTGTCTGGCAGGAGCGAGGCTGTGAGTTCAATCCCCGGTGCCACAAAAAAAACAAACAAACAAACAAAAAATCTTACAATTCAGTAATAATAGGGGAAATAATTAAAAATTGGAAAAAAATTTAAATATGCACCTCATAGAAGTACATACACAAATAACATGAAAGGCTGTTAGGAAAGTGCAAGCCAAAACCCAAATGAGATAACATTGTACATTCATTAGAATGGTTCACATGATAACAATTAGTTGATAATACAAAATGTTAACAAGGATGTGATACAGTTGGAGTTCTTATACACTGTTAGTGGGCATGTAGCATGGTACAGCCACTTTGGAAAACTGTCCATATTCTTAAAAAGTAAAACAGCAATGACCATAGTTTAGCCATTCCATTTCTGTGAAGTTAATCATATGGTATAATGACTGTCCAAATGAAGTCTTGTGTGCAAGTACAGACCACAGCTTTATTTCACAAAGACCCCAGAGTTGCTACCAAGGATGAAACTCAGCGATAGCTTACCTAGCATGTGTGAAACTCTGGGTTCAATCCCCAGCATGGCAGAACAAACAAGCAATAAAACTATCGGAAGGCCCCAGTCTTCAGCAACACAATGTTCCTCA
This sequence comes from Dasyprocta punctata, assembly GCA_004363535.1. Classification (NCBI taxonomy): domain Eukaryota; kingdom Metazoa; phylum Chordata; class Mammalia; order Rodentia; family Dasyproctidae; genus Dasyprocta; species Dasyprocta punctata. The sequence goes on from RJWM01006477.1 coordinate 66,685, forward strand.
GAAGATGAAAGAATAAACATGTAGTGTGCAGAGTGAGATGTAACTCAGCAATAAAAAGCAGTGCACTATTGATACCCTCAAGAATAGGTTGAATCTCAAAGTCTTGCTGAAAGAATATGAAAACAAGAGAGTACATACTGAATATTTTGTCATCTCTGAGTTCTATTAGAATTCTCTCTATCTTGCATTTTTTGTTGTAGCAGATCATCAACTGAGTTCATTTCAGAGCAATCTTGTCTCATCTTCCCTGGGTGGATTTCAGTTTTAGTTGAGTTTCAAAGTCTTTACTAAGCTGCTTTAGTTCTGTTTGTACTTGTGCCACTCAGAGGTGAATCTGAGACTTGCGTGGTGATTTAAATCACCTCACCCAATAACTGCAGGCACTTGTGAACATTCTCCAGAATGGACGATATGCTTGGTGACAAAACAAGTTCCAATAAATTTAAAAGGATTAAAAGTCATACAAAATATGTTCTTTGACCCTAGCAATAATAAATTAGAAATAAATAACAAAAGAATTCTGGGAAATTCTCACATGTTTGGAAATTAAATAATATGCTTTTTAGTAATTCATGTGTCAAGGAAGCTATAACAAGGGAAATTAGAAAGTATTTTGAGCTGAACTAAAGCAAAAAAAGAGCCTTTCAAAATTTACTAAGTGCCACTAATGTAATGCTTAAAGAAATACTTAAAGAGAAGTTTGTATCTTTGAAACCCAAAAAAGAAAGTCCTCAAATCAATAACTAAACTTTACCTTAAGAAAATAGGTAGGGAAACGAGCTTTTGTACAAGCAAGTAGAAGAAAGGATAATAAAGAATACAGCAGAAACCAAAAATTTAAATAGAGAATGAAAACAAAGTTGATTCTTTGAAAGAATCAAGAAAACTTGACAAAATTTTGCTTGACTGACCAAACAAGCAAAATGAGGGGATACAAATTACTAAACTTAGGAATGAAAGAGGAGAAGGCACCACTACTAATCCTATATAAAATGAAAGCAGTTTAGAGTAATATTACCAAAAACTTTATACCAGTGATGGCAAACCTTTGAGAGCTTTGTGGTATGTGTGCCACAGGTTCATCTCCACTATTTTATACCAACAAATTATACATGAAATGTGTAGAATCTTAGAAATAAAATGATTACAAATGGTCTCAAGAGCAGATGTAAAATCTGAACTGATTCATAATAAAGAGAGAAGTTTAATTACCAATTAAAAATATTCTCAATTGAAAGTCCTGGAAGCATATGGCTTCACTGATAAATTACATCACACATTTAAAATTTTTTTAATATTTTGAAAACTCAAAAATTGAGGAAAGATGCTTTCTGGTTTTTTCTATATTATATATTTGGTATCAAAGTCAAAGATTTTGAAAGAAAACAACAGATTGATATGTGTTGTGAACTCAAAAATGTGTGTTGGACTCAAAAATCTTTAATGATATTTTCAGAAAATGAATCCAACAACATATAGAAGTGATTATACATCACAAGCAAGTGAGATATGTTCCAGGAACCCAAGGTTATTTTAAATGTACAAATTTATGAATGTTATGTTTTATGAATGTTTAAATGTACAAATTTATGAATGTTATACACTTTATTAATAGAATAAAGGACAGTATTACATGGTCATCTCAATAAAAACAGAATAGCTTTTGAAATTGTCCAACATTCATATATGATTTAAAAAATAATTTGGGAACAATTAAGACTAGAAGTAAATTCACCAACCCAATCCATGAAAATCCCACAGCCAATACACTGAACAGTGGAAAACTTCATGCTTTTCTTCCCAAGAATAAGAAAAGGTATGTGTTTTTACTACTTCTGTTTAACATTCTATTAGAGATTCTAGTCAGTACAAGGCAAAAAGACACAGACATACAAAATATACATATTGGGAAGGAAGAAGTATAAATTTTTCAGATATAACGATCCTGTATGATGAAAACCTCCCAAGCCCCACAAAAGAAATGCTAGAAGTGATAAGTGATTTAAATAAGTTTTTGTAATACAAGACAAATACACAAAAGTCAGTAAGTCATGCATACTTATATATTTTAGCAATGAAATATTTGAAAACAAAACTAAGGAAACAGTTTAATTCATAATAACTTTAAAAATGAGTGGTAGGGGAGATGGATATGATCAAAATATATTGTACATATTGAGCCCTTCCTACTGTGAAGCTGGGGAGAGGGCAGGGTATGGGGGTTTGGGGGGTGAAAATAATCTAAATGTGTTGTATGCATGTAGGAGTTGGCCACAATGGAACTCATTACTGTAATTAACCATTATTCACTAATTAAAAAGAGAAGTGAAAAAATATTTAAGTTGAAATCATGCATTGAAAATTATAAAATATTGCTGAGAGAAATTTTAAAAGATCTTATTAAGCAGAGAGCTATTCTATATTGATAAATTGGAAGACACAATGTTACCAACATGGCAACTCTCCCTAAATTGGCCTGTAACCTGGTATGATACCTGTCACCATCCCAATGTACTTTTTGGTATCTATCAATCATAAGACATGTTTATTTTCACTGTAAATATTTATTCAAATGAAAGAGCAATAAGGTACATGTTTATGAAGGCCTGAGAAAGCAGGCAGTATCATACATTTCTGGTGGGAGTATAAAATTGTATAACCTTTCTGAAGAATTGTTTTAACATTGTGTGTATTTACCTGATGCTGCTACTTGTAGGACTTAATTTTTCAGAAATACAAAGTGTTCAAGAAGTGTTCTCAGTGATGTTTATTGTAATGTAATTTATTAATTGCTTTAATTTAGAAAATATACATCACAAAAATTGTAAAGGAAATAGAAATTAATTTTCTGTAAGTTAAAAGAAAATCTCCAGTCTGTATAGTAAAATTAAAAGCCATGAAGATGATGCAGTGTCAGGAAACATTTAATAAGAACCCTACTCAGATACAAAATGAGATGTTGCCAAGTAAGGATAGCCAGAAAAGACAGGTGGAATTTATGAACTACCCTGGAACGACTCCTTCAATTGGTCCACTCCTCAGATCACCTCTGATGTGTCCTATGCTGAGCTCAGTCTGTCTTCTGTCTCCCTTCACCAAACTTGCCACTACCTCCCCACGACTCTTCTTTACCTTAAAAGTTCATGTGCTCCTACCTTTTTGATATCATATTTTATGGGCTTAATAAATAGCACAAGGAAGTGGTGCATACCTCTGGGATCCCGTTATTTCCACTCATTCCCTTTTCCTACGTCATGTCTTTGTGAGCAGCTCTCACCAGGCCTCACCTGGTGGTACTAATTCAGACACCTTGAAAACTAATAGTGATGACAACTCATGAGCAGGATGTTATTTTGGTTCTCTTCTGTCAAAGGGATGTTTTTCAGTGGTTTCAATCCTCCATAGTTTTGCTAAGGGCAATTTGGTCTCTGAAATAAGAAAGGACCTTTAGTATGAGTGTAGTAATAAGAGGTTCCATGTATAATGAAATCCTTTAGCTAGGCTTCTTCAGATCAGTCAAGTAACTCTTACAGGGTAAAACTGAACAACTATTAAACAAACTGCGAAATGTATATGTCAAAACATGATAAATTTGAAGCCTACTGGTGTAGATTATCTGTTGATTAAAAGTAAATCTGATGCAACTCAAATTCTAAACAAAAATCAGTCAGTCTTTTACGTGGGGAATTATGTTTTTAGATTTTTCTGTAGTCTATATTTTTTAACAGTTTCTTTTTTCTGTGTTTGTTTTGAATTACTTTTGTTTTCTTGTGGAAATACTTTGTGTACAAGCCAGCAGAGCTGTAGGGCACCTTTATCCATTCGGAGACAGCTGCAGATAGCAGATAATGGGATTTTGAATTGAAAAATAAAAGCTTTGAGTTTGTTTTAGGACAAGAATTTCTTTTTCAGAAATGAGGTCCATGAGAGAAAATGGAACAAACTTAAACTTTTGAAAAATTGCTTCACACTGTTTCTTTCACTTTGAAGAACTTTTAAAAATCTCATTTAATATTGCTTAAATAATAACCTCTTTTTTTACTTCAAAGGTGAAATCCATTAATAAGTGTTAGCTATCAGCAATTAGCTTCAGCAATTATTAGTGTAAAATATACACCTTTGAATTGTGAGAATATAGACAGAGTTATTTCTGTCTGTGCATATAATCATATTTTAAAAAGAAGTCATGCTCTATATCTATCTATTCTCAGGTAAACAAATAAATTACCAAAAAAGACATAAATGTTTTTTGAAGTATTGGTGCAATTTAAAAGTGAATTTTTAACATTTTTTTTATTTTTTGGTACTGGGAAATGAACTCAGGACCTTACGTTTGCCAGGGTGAAATATTTTAATCGCATAAATTCATTGCTTGAATGTCAGCTAACTAGCTACTCCTGGGGCTTCCACTTGCCTCTCACCTTTCCTATTGTATTTTTTCCTCTTGTGAATATCCTAGTTACACATTATTTGCTGCTATTGGCTTTTAAATCCATTCCTTTTTCTTTATGGTTGTTAAACACACTTTATTTGGGGAAAAATCCTCTGGTTTGCAATGAAGACAAAATTCTGAAAACCTCTACTGCTGCCTAGTGGGGTTAATTCTGGCTCCTGGTGCAATTCAAACTGGCTTGCCAGTTCCCTGCATTCAGTTTAGTTCATCATTCTGCTATTGCTGTTGAATTGATGAATAAAACCTCACTTTACAAGAAGTAAGAATGCCATCTGGATACATTCATGTTATTATTGTAGTTGGATAACAGACTTAAGACTCATAATCATGGAAATCATTCATTTTAACTTCTACTTTCATTGTATCATCCTTTTAGGGCCATGCTGGGTCATGCAATTTTAAATGTCTTTTTTTTAAGTACTTTTAAGATAAAAGATTCACTATGAATAGAGATAATTTTTCTCTGTTACAGTTTTATAATAGAGAAACTTTCTGGTCTTTTGAATTTTGTGTTTAAATGAAATTAGACATAGCGCTCATATTGTTTGATCAGTTTTGCATACCTATATCCAATAATCTGAGCAACTGGTATTTTTTTTTTTTTTTCTACTGAGAATCAAATTCAGGACCTTGCACTTGCCAGGCAGGCATTTGTGCCACTGAGCTACATTCCTGGCCCTGAGCCGCTCTTTTGAAGATAACAATATGCTATATAACAGCCATTGTTAAATTCCTGTCATCTTGTCTTGAAATCCTGTATCCCTATTGTTTTGGGGGTTTTCGTTGTTCTTTGTTTGTTTTGTTTGTTTGTTTTTTTCTGTTTTTTCTTCTCTGTAAAAAAAAAAAAAAAAAAAAAGCTGGACATCGTGGCACATGCCTGTAATCCCAGCACTGTGGACGCTGAGACTGAAGGATCGTTGCAAGTTTGAGAGCAGCCTGGGCTACAAAGTGAGCTCGAGATCAGCCTGAACTGCGGAGTGAGACCCTGTCTCAAAAATCAAAAATAAAATAAAATAAGTGGACAACATGCACAATTTTAGATTATATTTAAATACATATTCTAAATATATATTTGTCTTCTATAAATATACATTCTATGTAGAGTCTGCCTTAGTCTGTTTTCTGCTGCTATAACAGACTGGTTAATATATAAACAAAAATATTTGTTAACATTTCTGGAAGTAGGGAAGTCCAAGAGCACACCTCTGGTGTTCAGCGTGGGCTTTCTAGCTATATCATCCTAAGAACACTGGTGGGCATGTACAATGCAGAGAGAGAAAAATCTAGCCAAACTCAGCCTTTTACTGAGGGAACACACTCCCTAAGTAACTACTCTGCTCTGCCAATAAAAGACATTAATCCACTTATGAGGCCAGAGCCCTTATGACCTAATCACCTTTTAATACTGTTGCAGCAGCAATTAAATTTCAACTTGAGTTTTTGAAGGGACACTGAAATCATAGCAGAAGCCACTGCAATAATTAATCTATTCTTAGTGACCCCATTCAAAGAATATAAGTATTTGGGTTTGAAACATAAAACAAAACAATAAAGCTAATAATCAAAAGAAATCTTAGCTTATAACTTTAAGTACTTAATTGAATAAGTGAAGTTTTTCCATAACAACATTCATCAAAGACCAGTCTCTTTTACAGAAGCAAAATAAGCAAAGAAAAATCTACCAAAAACTTCAATATAAAAAATTTGTCATTCTTTATTCATTTGACTGATTTGTGAAAATAGTATAATTATTATTTTTAAATAATAATAACTTTATTATTGATCTGCTAGCCAAATAATTCAACAGACTTTATTTCTTTTCATTCATTACTATAAAAAACATTGAATATTTGTTTTATACCACCCACTGTTGTAGATTTTGAGACACTATTCATAGACATATTTTGGTTCACATATATTATTGTATAAAGATTTGTGATTGCAATAGTGTAACTAATTGAATAAAGAGGACATTAAGAGACCACCTTTAATGCTAGCATTCTGGGAGGCTGAAGCAGGAGTGTCAGGAGTTCTAGCACAGCCTGGTGATTTAGCAATTTATCAAGACCCTGTCTCAAAATAAAACATTTTTTAAAAGGTCTAAAGGTATAGCTTAATGAGAAGGATCTGGGTTCCACAACCAGTACACACACACACATACATGTACCCATGCATGCATGCACAGTGAGGGAGGAAGGAGGGCGAACACAGAGGAGGGACTTGTGGCCCCTCATGTTAAATCTTTATCTGCAGTTATGACATAATTTTACGTGACTATGAATTTCTTAAATGTCCACTTGTTAAAATGTTATGGTAATAATTGGTGAGGGGAAAGGAAAGGGGTTCGAAAAAGAATTAAGATGTGTTGTGTGCATGTACCAACTCTCCACAAGAAATGTAAGTATGATGTACTACAAACATATACTAATAAAATAATAAAATTTTTAAAATGTTATGATAATAAATTCACTAAAGTCATTAAATATAAGTTGAGATATACAAATGAATGAAATAATAAAATAAAGAGCAATACTCAGACTAAGGAAAGATACTTAATTCATTAATGGTTATGTTAACCCTATTATTTTAATTTAGGTAAATTCTTTTGGTGTTAGTAAATTGTAATAAATTTACATTTATAGGAATATTTCTACATTTCATACAGTCTTTCTTTACACTAATATATACACAGACATACTGTCTTGTATCAATTCTGCCATTTATATCTGCACGTTACCCTGTTTCTAGCAGTGTATTTATCTGTATATCTGCATGTATGTCTGTATATATGAAAATATTTAAAGGCATTTTCTTACACTTTTAAATATGTACTAAATAAAATACACTTTGAATTTTGTATTTGTGTATAATTACATAGTTGTATAATGTGATCGTTATATGTCAAGTTATTTAGAATATAAAAATACATATGATACTTTCCTGGAGAAACAGCAGTAACTCATTCTGACTGTACTTGATTGAGATTGTCAGATGTTCTTCCATCATACATTCCTACTTTCTCATAGAAACTTTATTTTATTTATACCAACAAGAGACACAAACTTAAACTACACACTTTTACTTTGAAAGTGGAGCTGGATATTTAATATAGTTCCTGGGAGTGGTATATAAGCATAATTAATTTACTACTGGAAGGAACTTGTAGGGAAACCATTCAGAACAGGACTCAAGTCTGCTTATGTATACACTTTGACCTGTCCCTTTGCTATTCTTTTCCCAGATGTCCAGAACTATGATAGAAACCATTTTGCAATCATTAGGTGAAAGGCAAATTGCAGTGACCTTAATCTTGACATTTTTGACCTGTCAATATGGCAGGTTATTTAAGAACTTTATGATATATTAGGAAAGAATTTAAGACCTACAGTATGCTGTTTAAGGTATGGACACATGGGTTTTCTCTTACGTGTATCAAAAAGTAGTGCGTCACGCACCGTGTCTGGAATATCCAAAGCCCTTCATGACTTCTCTTTCTTGCTTCTTTAAACTGAACCATCACAAAATTGCATTCATTTCCTTTTCTGCTTCTAATTTAGCCACCAAATTTACTTTTCACTTCTCCTGAAGCCAGGGATTTTACTTGATATTGTGGTGTTTTTTCACTTGGAATTGAATAGAATTTGGAATGAGGTATGATGAAGAAGAATGTTTTGTATCTATAGCAACTGAAAAGCTGTTTTTATACAAACTTTATTTTATAAGGCTTGTTTTTTGAATAGTGATTAAATTGTTTATGGAGAATGGAGTGGGGTTTGGCATTTTCGGTTAGTGTTATCTAATGTGACATATATTTAATTTTCATATAGTATTGTTTTTGTTAGTGTTTAGGTTTTCAGAGTCTTTTGTATGTTTTAAATTGTTTTCATTTTGATTACAGAATAGTTGAGTAATGTTTGAAATTTTAAAATTTATTATTCATTTTTAATATTTTATCTGTGATGAAGTAAAAACACCCCATAGATCAATTTTATGTGACGATTTATCTTAAAAATATAAAATAGACCAAGTCTGCACACCTTGATTGACTTTCTCTTCTTTTCCATCTACCTTTGCTTACTATTCTTCCTTAAGAATTGTTTAGTTTCAAAATAATTTTGATTTTTATAATAATTTTAATTGACAAATCAATATGTTTATAAAATATAATGTAATATATTGATATATGTATATTGTGGATAATTAAAATGGGCTAGTCAACATATTCAACATCTCATTTGTTTGTAATGAGACATTTGAAATTTACTCTTACCAATTTTGATACATTCATTATTTGGTGACTAGTAGTAGAATAGATCATTAGCACTCATTTCTGTTATTTAACTGAAACTGTATACTCTTGGAAGAACGTCTCCCAATTCTTTCCCCACTCTCTCACGGTCTCTGGTAACCACTACTGTACACTCTATTTCCATAAAATTTGACTTTTTCAGATTCCACATATAAGTAAAATCATGCAGTTTTGTCTTTTTTTGCCTGGCTTATTTAACACAGAAGCCTCCAGTTCATCTATGGTGTTGTAAATAATGAAGTTCCTTCTTTTTAGGTCACAGAACATACCACTGTGTCTCACATTGTCTTTAACCATTTATCTTTCAGTGGCTACTTGGGGAGATTTCATATATTGGCTATTGTGAGTGATGCTTCAGGGAATTTGGAAGTGTAAATATCTTGTCAACATACTTACTTTAGTTCCTTTGGATATTATACCCAACAGCACAATTGCTCCATCAAATGGCAGTTCTACTTCTTGTCTTTTGAAAACCTTCATACTGCTTTCTATAATAGCTGTACTACTAGCCAGGCATGGTGGCACACGCCTTTAATCCCAGCACTCGGGAGGCTGAGATAGGAGGAGTGTTGTGAGTTCGAGGCCGGCTTGGGCTACAATGCGAGCACAAGGCTGGTCTGAGCTACATATTGCGACCCTGTATCAAAAATCTAGGGCCGGGAGTTTGGCTCAGTGGTTGTAGCGCCTGTCGGCAGGCACGAGATCTTGAGTTCAATCCCTGGTGCCGCAAGAAAAGAAAAAAAAAAAAGCTGTACTATTTTACATTCTTATTAATAGTGTGCAAAGATTTCCTTTCTCCACATTCTTGTTCCAACAGGTGTGAGGTGATCATTATAGTTTTATTTTGTTCTTTTCTCTAATGATTGGTGATGTTATTTTTCATGAACCTGTTGACCATTTCACTGTCTTCTTTTGAGATATGTCTGTTCAAGTCATTAGCTGTTTTTCAATGGTTGGATTTTTTTTTTCTGTCTTGTTTTTGCTGTTGAGCTATTTGAGTTCATTATATACTTGGCTATTGATCCCTTTTCAGGTGTATGGTTTGTAAATATTTTATCCCCCTCTGAAGGCTATCTCTTCACCCTACTGCATGTCTTCTGTTGTGCAGAGACGTTTTAGTTTGGTGTAATCTCATTTGTCTATTGTTGCTTGTGTTGCCTGTCATAGTCAAGAGATCTTTGCCAAACTGATGTCAAGAAACTTTTCTCCTATGTTTTCTCCTTGTAGTTTTACAGTTTCAGGCCTTATGTTTAAATATTTCAACCATTTTGAGTTGATTTTTTATGTATGGTGTAAGTGAAGGACCCAGTTTTACAATCTGCTGCAAGTGGATAGCCAACTTTTCTAACACGACTTACTAATGAAATTATCTTTTTATCATTGTCTAATCATGACATCTTTATCAGCAATCAATTCACTATAAATATGTGGGTTATTTCTGGAATGTCTTATTCCTCTGGTCAGTGTGTCTGCTTTTATGCCAACATCTTGCTCTTCTGGTTATCATAGCTTAGTATATTTTCAAGTCAGGTAATATTGTGATAACTTCAGCTTTGTTCTTTTTGCTTAGGTTTGCTTTGCCTATTTGGAGTTTTTTATGGTTCCATATGCATTTTAAAGTTGTTTCATTTAATTCTGTGAAATGTAACATTGAAGTTTTGGTAGCGATTCGATTGAATCTGTGGATTGCATTTACTAGAATGGACACTTTAGTAATGTTAATTCTTCCCATCCAAGAACATGGATATCTTTCTATTTATTTTCCTCATTTTTTCCAAAAGTCTTCAAGTTTTTTAGTGTATACATATTTTAGCTCCTTGGTTAAATTTATACCTATTTTTTTATTACTGTTGTAATGAGATTATTTTCTTAATTTTTTTCAGATAGTTTATTGTTAGTGTATAAAAGTGATACTGGTTTATAAATGTTGGCTTTTGTATCTTGCAGTTTTACTGTGTTCATTTCTTAGTTTTTGTTTCTTTACTGGAGTCTTTAGGGTTTTCTATATAAAAAATTATGTCATCAGCAGACAGATACTTTCAGTTCTTTTCCTAGTAATCTTTCTCTTTCTCTTGCCAAATGGCTCTGGCTAGGACTTCTCGTACTACGTTGAGAAATTGAGTTAGAGTGAGCTTCCTCATCTAGTTCCTGATCTTAGGGGAAAAGCATCAACTCTCCACCATTAAGTTAGCTGTGGGCTTATTTTGTATGCCTATTATTATTTTGAAATACATTCCTTGTATTTCTAACTTGTTAAGAATTTTATAATGAAAAGATGGTTAATTTTGTCAAATGCTTTTCCTTCAACTATTGAAGTGGTTATAAGGTTTTTATTCTTCATTTTGTTAATGGAATGTATCACATTTAAAGCTTTGAAAAACCTCCTGATTACACGGGTAAATCCCACTTGATCATATTGTCTATTCTTTTTAACTTGTCGAAATCAGTTTTCTAATGAGTTTAGTTTGTTAAGGAATTTGGATCTCTGTGTATCAGTGATACTGACCTGTGATTTTCTTTTTTTTGGAGGGTCCTTTTCTATCTTTGGTCTTAGGGCTGTGGTGGCCTTGTAAAATTAGTTTGGAACTATTTCTTCCTCTTAGCTTTTGGGAAGAATTTCAGAAGGGATTAGTGTTAGTTTTCTTTAAACATTTGGTGTTATTCAGCTGCAAAGCCATCTGATCCCAGGCTTATCCTTGATGGGAGACTTTTTTATTACTGATTGAATCTTCTTACTCATTACTGGTTTATTTAGACTTCCTACTTATTTATGACTCATTCTTGGATAAGTGTGATTAAAGATAATGGAGCACATTGAGGGAGATTAATAGCAACATGAAACACATTCACCTAAGTTTTTGATCATACAGCATGTTTATTTTCTTCATCCTGCTAACTTCAGGCCTCGTTTTGTACTTTTATAATTTCTTGAGGTGTAACATTGGTTTTTTGAGATCTTTTTATTTGATATAGACATTATTACCATAAATTTCCCTTTTAGAACTGCTTTTGCTGGATAAGTTTTGGTATGTTGTTTTCATTTCACTTGTCTTAAGATATTTTATTTCTCTTTTGGTTTCTTCTTTGACATTAGGTTATTTCAGGAGTATGTTCAACTCTCACGTGTTCATGGATTTTCTAAGATTTTTCATTATAAATTTGTATTTTCATTCTATTGTGATCAGAGAAGAAAATTTATGATTTCAGTACTCTTAGATTTGGTAAGACTTGTTTTATGATCTAACATATAACTTATTCTGGAGAATGCTCCATGTATACTTGAGAAGAATGTGCATTTTATTGCTGTTGGATGGAATGTTCTGTTAGGTCTATTTAGACTACAGTGTAATTCAGGTTGCATGTTTCCTTTCTGATTTTCTTTCAAGATGAACTGTCCATCAATGAAAGAGGCATCTTGAAGTACCCTGCTATTATTTTATTGCAGTTGATCTCTCAATTTAATCTATTAATATTTGTATTCAGGTGCTCTGATAATTAGTGCATATATATTTTTATGTCCTTTAGATTATCTCACCTCTTTATCACTATATAATGATTTTCCTTGTCTCTTTGTACAGTTTCTGGCTCAAAATCTGTTTTGTCTGTTAGAAATATGGTTATATTTATTCTCTTTTGTTTTTCATTTTCGTGGAATACCTTCTACATAGTCTGTTTCACTTCACTTTTAGTCTGTTTCCTTGGGTGTGAATTGAACTCTAGAAGCATATTTTTAAAAAAAATTCGTTCAGTTTTAACCATGAATCCGTATTCATTGCACATCACTCAAGAAAGCCAGTAACTTGAGGACAAGTTGTTAGGGTAAGGAAGATTCATTTGCAAAGCTAGCAAACCAAATAAGATGGAAATTACAGCCAACAAAGAACATCTTGCTTATAGGTTGCAGGCACAGATTATAGAGAGTTGTGGTTGGCATTTCACATAGACAGGCACCAAGGGAGTTCAGAATTGCAGGGTAGTTTTTAGAACCTTAATTATGTCTGAATAAATGCATCTGATGTTCTAAATCTAATGTGAAAACTATGAAGGAAATAATTTCATGGTTCATTTTCTTTAACTTTCATTTTTTAACTAATAGTGTTTACCAAAAGGTAACCTCAGAGAAAACATTGTGTAGAAGTAAAAAAGAATAAATAACTCAACAGACCAGTGAAGCAGTATAAGTAAAATTACCTAGTAATAGAACGATTGTCATATTAACTGAGAATTGTCTCAGATAAAAGCATTTTCCTAAATCATATCCAAATATGCAGTGATAGAAAGACAGATGAAATGCTATATTGCTTTGAAGGAAAGTTATCGGTTTTTTTTTTTTTTTTTTTTTTGCGGCACCAGGAATTGACCTCACAACCTCGCGCCTGCCAGGGCAGGCACTTAAGGCACTGAGCCAAACTCCTGACCCTAGTTTTTTGAGGCAGGGTCGCACTATGTAGCTCAGGCTGGCCTTGCGCTCACGTTGTAACCCAAGTCGGCCTCGAACTCACAATGCTCCTCCTACCTCAGCCTCCCGAGTGTTGGGATTAAAGGCGTGCGCCACCACGCCCGGCTAAAGTTATCAGTTTTATGTTACTGACATGGAGAACTTTTTCTTTTCTATTTGTAAGAACATCTCTTTTCTGTCACATGTGAAAGAATATATGATAAGATCATCCACACAGTAATAGAGAAAATAAGATCAACACTTATTAAATTGTGTGTATGTTATAAAGAATTTGGCACTAAATGTTGAATATTGTACATTTAGCAAATCCTGAAATGAGTACATTGTGTCTTTATTATTATTGATTGAATCTTCATTTGTTACAGACTGTACTAAGTGGTGGGCTACATCAGAGAACAGAGGGCTGTATTACATAGGGGCAGTCAGACATTAAAAACAGTTCCAGTGAAGAAGTCAGTTATCTAGTAAACCTGAAGTTGATATGTCCTATATATACTTTTATTTTTTACCTAGGAATGGCATGCTTAGGTCACATATTACCTCTTTGTTTGATCTTTTGAGGAATTCCCAGAGTGTCTACCAGTATGTCTATACCATTTTACATTCTCACCAGCACCACTGAGAGTTCTGATTTTGCTACTTCTTCACCAATACCACTTGTCATTACCTGTCCTTTTGCTTATAGCCACCCTAGTGAGTGTGAAGTGTTGCATCATTCTTGTTTAAATTTGCAGTTGTCTCATGACAGTGATGCTGAACATCTTTTCATATGGTTTTGGTCAGATGTATATCCTCGTTGGAGAAATATCTATTCTGATCCTTTGCCCATTTAAAAACTGGGTTAACTACCCTTTTATTGTAAGCTTTAAGTATTGTATATATTTTCTAGATAGAAACCTCTTATCAGATATATGATTAGCAAGCATTTTCTCCCATTAAGCACATAGCCAGTGCTTAACAAAATCATATTGAATGAATATTTGAATTTCCAAAGTTCCATTGTATTTCCATGACATTATTGTTATTCTACTGGGAAATGGTGTTACATACCATTTTTATTTCCCTCTATTAACTTTTAAAATGTATTAAATTAATAAAGATTTTATTTTATTGCCATTACATGTATCATTATGATTGGTGAATTGTATAAAATGTGACATTTTAACGAACAGAAAATTTTTGAAAGCATATGGAATACAACTTTTGTTCAAAAAATTTAAAACTATTTTCAAAATTTTATAGATGGAAAAAGTGGAGGCAGATCTAACAAAATCCAAATCTCTTCGTGAGAAACAGTCAAAGGAGTTCTTACGGCAGCTCGAGGATGTGAAGCAGCGATATGAGCAGCAGGTTGGTCTTCCCTGTTGATGACTTATGTCATTTAATGTTTAATACACATACAATTCCTCTTTGAAACATTCATGTCACAAAATCTTTGCATAATGAAATTTTATTATGGACATGTTTGAAGTACTTAAAATAATATTTGCTTTAAAATCCAGAAAGGTTGTTTTAACACTCCACTGGAGGCTGTTCAGACAGTTTGTTTATCTGAATTTTTAATTGACACAATTATTGCTATTCTCGAACTTTTCCATTTATGAAGGAGCACTAGTTTCATTTGCTCATCAATTTAAGAAGCAGTGTTGAGTACCCACAATGTGCCAGGTACTGTTACTGACCCTGCTAAGAACAGTGATGGAGAGACAAGGTTCCTGTTCTCACAGAGCCTACATTTTGGTGGGGAGTCAGCCCATGAATAAAAAATGAAATAATTTTCAAGAGTGATTTATGAAAAAAGATGAGGCTGTGTAAATTAGACTGCCACATGGAGGGTGCGTGTGTCTGTGGGTGAGGGGGATTACCAACATGAGACAGGTGGTCAGCGAAGCTGTGGCATTGGTGCTGGGAGTATTACAAACCAGCAGAGAACAGTAATGAGACTCTGGAGGAATAGTATTGCAGTCTGAGTGAAAAGCAAATTCAGAGATCCTGAGAAGAGTGTAAGCTGGGAGTGTTTAAGGAGCCAAAATGACTATAAAGACCAGGTTAACCAGAGTGTAAGGAGAAAGGTTCCAGCTGTGGAGAAATTTCGTCCCCAGTGCTTTGCCTCTTATTTAGTTGAAAATTTAAATTCTTTTAAAATTTTTTCATATTTTACTATTCATTCTCAGAATATTTAAGTAGCCTTTAATTCTTACCTAATTTGCTTCCTCAACATCTGGAAAAACATTAATGAGCTTAATTATTCAGGCTAAGAATTTTTTTGTAAAGATGGTATTCGAACCTTTTAAATCTTAAAATAAGATTGTTTAAATTATTATATTTGAAGCCTCATTAAGCAGGTAGTGTATTAAAACACTGATCACTAAATTTTATTTCCTTTACTAATTGATAGCAATAGTGGCTCAGTTGAATTCAGTAAGAAGAAAGTCTGATATGATATATATCCTTATGGTTTTTGGGGGGGTTTGTTTTTGTTTTTGTGTTTGTTTTTGTTTTTTTAATTGGTACCAGGGGATTGAACTCATGACCTTACACTCACCAGGCAGGTGCTTATTATGCCGCTGAGCTAAATCCCTGCCCTGGGTTGTTGTTGTTTTAATATTAAAATGTTGATAAAAAATATCTGCCTGAGTTACTTTTGTGGGGATAGTATAATGGCAAAATAATTATGAAGAGAAAAGCTTGTGAATTGGTACTTCTTCATAGTTAGCATCTGACAGACCTGATCTGTTCTTTATAGGTGAATGATACCCATCCTATAAGACATGACCCCATGCTCAACTCTTTCATTCAATGTTACATGACCTTTCAGAAGCACCAGAGGATCTTAATAGTACTGTTGTTGTGTTCATTGATGCTTCAAAGTTGCCAAAATATGGGTATCTTCAGATTTTTTAACTGCAAAAACCACTGCAATGGAGTTATTTTCTTAGATTCTTGAAAGAAAAATGGTGTTATGGAAGAATGAAGTAGTTAATTTTTGATTAATATATGTTAGTAACTGAAAGTCATTCTAACACAATCAATTTAATAATATGTAATTATACTGAAATATACTAAAGAATGTTTTCTGCAACTTTAATACTGAAAGAGGTTGCTTGGGAAAATAACTTTAAAAATCAGAAGATCATATGAATAGGTGGAGGCTGGGTTAGGAAAGTGAAGGGATAAGAGAGAAACAAAAGTAATAATCTTATATAAAGGAGAATATTAAGGAAGGGCAAGGAATGTGTCCTACTTTGTGCTATAGTTACAAAGTATTCTTGACATAATTTTGAGATTAAAAGCAATATTAGAAGCACTAATGAAAAGAAGAAAAATTTCAGCTCCTCTAAGTAAATTATGAAGAAGAGAGTGAGAAAAACAAAATATAAAACTCTTTAACCAAACACTAATCAGAAAATACTGTGTTAAGTGGTGAGGTTGAAGAGTTTTTTTATGAAAGTTTTTAAACTGGCATTTTTATTTTGATGACAATTTTGTAGATGACAAATGTATAACCAAATGTACACACAGACCTCAATACTTAGCTCTGCAAGTCAGGATAAACACAAATAAAGTCAATTTATGTTTATGTTTTGATAGTTCTGGCATAAATGTCATTTCAGAGTTGGACACAATAAGAAAAACCTCCAAAGAAAACTGAAACTTATTTTATTAAGTAAAAATTAGGAAATAATATTTTAGCAAATACGTTAGGCAAGTAGTTACTGCCTGTATTAAATTAGTAAATTTATAATAAATACAAATAATTAGAAGGTAAGTAGTGTCAGAAGAAAAATCATTAATATCTCAATAAATGACCTGGCATAGAAAAAACAGGCAAGAAATCAACTGAATAAGTAAACGTGTAAAAACATCTTCAGTGGGGACTTCCTCCAAGATGGCCGCCCAGATGACACCGTGACAGGGAGGCTCCCTGAATATACCATCAAAATGCTGGAATATAAAATAATATAATAACAGAGAGAAGGAAAAAAGAGGGAGATGGGTCCTCTGGACCCAAGAAGAATCTAAAATGAGAACTGTAGCCCATGGAAAGAGTAAAAGAGTGAATTAAAGGCAGAGACCAGAAGCACCTCTGTCTGGAGCGGAATCCAATCAGCGCTGCGACCCGAGCTGAGAAGGTACGATCCTGATGCTCTTGATGCGCGGGGGAGCTGCCGGTGGATTTGTTGTGGTGTGGCGCGACGGCAGAGACGACGGTCGACCATGGAGCGAGGTGGTCGCAAGCGGGCGAGTGAGTGAACCCAGCGGCCCCCACCCCCCCAC